>CM026211.1:16187690-16457690 GCA_014839995.1 Xenentodon cancila | reverse complement strand
ATTTCCAGGCTAGTGGTCAACCTGCCAATTTCTAGTCAAGGGCAATGAGGAGTAAGCTTGGGAGTTGGGGTGATTATTTATGAATTAGTCCTTTTAGTTGGTCCAAAATCCGATTATTTATCAAGGATCATTTGAGGGAAGATTTGTGTGTCTTGAATTCAAGGATAAAATAAGTTTTTTCCATACTTGGTCAAACTTTATAGTTTGTTTTTTGATTGAGGCTGATAGTTGTTCCATTGAGATAAATTCTGTTAGTAAGTTTTCCCAGAGGATGACATTGATGGAGTTTTTGGTTTTCCAGTTCATGAGGATTGTTTTCTTGGCGATGATTAGGGCAATAGAAAGGATTCTGTTGGAACTATTATCCAGTGATAGAGTAGAAAAATCTCCCAAGAGGCAGAGTGAGGGTAACAGCGGGATGCAGCAATCAAGACGTTGGGAGAGGGTGTCAGTGACACTGTGCCAGAATATTTTGACTGGGTCACAATCCCAGATTGCATGCAAGTATGTGTCCGTCACATTTTGTGTACACTGTGTACAAATTTTTGTATCTTTAAAGCCCATTTTAAACATTCTTTCCCCCGTATAGTGAACTCTGTGAATTACTTTATATTGTATTAGTTGTAGGTTCACATTAGCGGTAGACATAAATATATTTTTACAGATTTGGGTCCAGAAGTCAGCATTGTAGGTAACCTCTAAATCTTTTTCCCATGTAATTGATGGGATGGACATTGTTGTCTTATTTATTGCAATTAACTTATAAATTTTGGATAAAATTTTCTGTTGACTAGCAATTTGGATTAAATCTAGTACCAGTGGCGGAAGATTAAGGTTAGGTGTTTTACTTTTAAGTTTTGTTTGAACAATAGATTTGATTTGAAGGTATTCTAGAAATTGATTTCCTCCAATGCTATACCTCTGTACGAGGTGAGAGAAAGAAACCAGAGTGTTGTTTTCATAGATATGTTTAAGATGCGTAATGCCCTTAGTGATCCATGATGACAGATTTAATGGTTTCCTGTTCATCAAAAAATCCGGATTATTCCAAATAGGAGTGTATGTACTTAGTGATACCGTGGTATTAGTCATTTGGTGAAAGTCCCACCAGGCCGTCAGAGTTGAGGCAATGATTGGATTTTTGAAGCAGGGATGTCTGGTAAGAGTGCGGCTTATAAATGGCAAATCAGAGATATTGATTCCTTTACAAAAAAATTGTTCTAGCCCTATCCAAGAACAATCTGACTCGTTTGGTTTAATCCATTTATAAACATACTGGAGTTTATTTGCGAGATAGTAGTGCTGGAAGTTTGGGGCCTCCAGACCACCATTTAATTTATTTTTTTGTAATGTTGATAGTTTAATTCTGGCCTTTTTATTTTTCCAGTAATAATGTATAATTATTGAATCTAAAGATTTGAACCAGAGGGTTGGAGGCTTGCTAGGAATCATTGAAAAGAGATAATTTACCATGGGAAGTATGGTCATTTTGACTGTAGCAATTCTACCAATAAGATTTATTGGTAAATTCATCCAACGTTTTAGATTTTCTTCAATCGTTTTCAGGAGTGGATTATAATTAAGGCCAATTAACTCTGACAGCTTAGGGGGAATGTTAATTCCCAGGTATTTGATGTTGCCGGTGGTGATTGAAAATGGTCCAGTGACAGTTGCCACATCCCAGCTGTTAGAGTTCAGTGGTAGTATGGTGGATTTAGACCAGTTAATAGTGTAGTCAGAGATCTTAGAGAAATGATTAATAAGGTTGACAGTATCAGGAATTGATGATGATGGGTTTTGTAGATATAAGAGGATATCATCAGCATATAAGCTGATCTTATGGGTTGTATCTCCTATTCCGATTCCTGAAATTGTGCTGTCTTGTCGTATGGCTGCTGCCAGAGGTTCTATAAAGATGGCAAATAGGGATGGAGAGAGTGGACATCCCTGCCTTGTACCCCTGTGTAGAGTGAACCGCTGTGATATTAATCCATTTGTGGTGACTGTTGCCATCGGTGATGTGTAAAGAATCTTGATCCAATGAATAAATGATTCACCAAAGCCGAATTTTTTAAGTGTTTGGAATAAGAATTCCCAATTAACTTTATCAAATGCTTTTTCTGCATCCAATGAGAAAATGGCTGTTGGTGTATCTGTTTGTGATGAGTAATGAATCAGATTAAATAGTCTCCGTAGGTTATTGGCGGAGTGTCTTCCTTTAATGAAGCCTGTTTGGTCTGGATGAATGATAAGTGGAGTTACTTTTTCAATTCGTAGCGCTAGAGCTTTACTGATTATTTTTGTGTCTGAATTAATGAGGGATAACGGGCGGTAGCTTGCTGGAAGAGTGGGATCTTTTCCAGGTTTTAATATTAAAGTAATCATTGCTGTATTCATCTCCATGGAGAGCTTGGATTTTTCCTTAATTTCTGCTATTAATCTTGTAAATATGGGTGCTAGAATGTTCCAAAAGTGTTTATAAAATTCTGCCGGGAACCCGTCTGGACCCGGTGATTTGTTATTAGGCATTAGTTGAAGAGCTTTATGGATCTCTGTTGGAGTTAGAGGTCCATCAAGTTCTCCAGCCTGATCTTCTGTGAGGTTTGGTAGGTTGATATTGTCAAGAAATTTGTTAATCTCTGATATGTCTGATTTGTTTGCAGATGAATACAGCTTTCTGTAGAAATTCATAAATTCCTTGTTGATTTCTTCAGGGTCTTGAACGATGTCTCCCGTTGAGTTAACAACTGTGGAGATTGTTGATTTTTCCTTGTTTTTCTTAATCTGACTGGCCAGATATTTGCCCGATTTATTACCGAATTCAAATTGGTCATGTCTGAGTCTTTGGATGAGGAATCTACTTTTTTTATTTAGGTATTCATTCAATTGCAGTTTATATTTTTGCAGTTCAGAATGATTCTGAGGAGTTGGGTTATTAGCCTTATTAATTTCTAATTCTTTAATCTTCTTTTCCAAGTTTCTTTGTTCATGCTCTTCCTTCTTTTTCTTATGGGAGGAATATGAAATAATCTGTCCTCTCAGCACAGCTTTGCCCGTTTCCCAAAGAAGTGATGGGGATATTTCTGGTGAATCATTTATTTCAAGGAAGGATGTCCAGTTTCTCTTAATATAGTCGTCAAAGTCAGGATCTTCAAGCAGCGATGTGTTAAGTCGCCACCTGTTGCTGGTTTTAACAGATGTGCTTTTAGTCCAGGTCAGAGTGATCGGAGCATGATCACTAATAATAATAGGATGTATTTCAATATTACTCACTTTGGAAATAAGAGAATTACTAATAAGATAATAGTCGATTCGTGAGTAAGATTGATGGACTTGTGAGAAGTAAGAGAATTCTTTATCGTTAGGGTGTTTCAGCCTCCAACCATCTCCAAGACCATAGTCTGCCATGAACTGTTTGATTGTTTCTGAAGACTGATAGTTATATGTTTTACTACAGTTATTAGATTTATCTAGTGCCGGATTAAGAACAGTATTAAAATCTCCACCTATGATTATTGGTGAGTCGGAGAAATTAGAAATCGCTGTAAAGAAAGAATGAAAAAACGATGAGTCGTCTTTATTTGGGCCATAAATACTGGCTATTGTTATTGAATTGTTGTCAATTGTGATATTAATAATTATGAATCTCCCCTCAGGATCTTCAACCGTGTCATTATGAGTAAAGAAAATTTTTTTGTGAATTAAAATTGCTACTCCTCTTTGCCTTGAGTTAAAATCAGCGGTATATATGTGATTAAATTGTGGAGTCATTAATTTCTGCAAGTCGGTTTTTGAAGTATGTGTTTCTTGTAACAGACATATGTCAGCCTGCAATTTATTTATATAGTCGAATATTTTTGTTCTTTTTATGTTTGATTTAATTCCGCGGATGTTCCAGCTTACAAAGTTTACTGAATTCATATTGTTTGTGTTTTATTTTCTACTTCCTGTTTGAATATTGGAGCTGCATAGGAAAGCCTGAGAATCCGCTTGTGTGAACATTTAGTCAGACATTCAGAACAGATTGTGTGTGTAATGGATGTTTTCCTCCCCCTTTTCTTAACTTGAAGGAAACTATAAGTGAAAAGGACAGAGAAAAGATGTGAAGCGAAGAAAACAGAAAGACATAAAGAAGACAGAAGATACAACAAAACAATCAAACAAACATACCAAAGTGACAGAATATACATTTTCAATTTGGAGACCAGGGTGCATATTTATAAGTGCAGATAGTTTATGTAGCCAATGATGATGAGTTATTGGTTGTTTAAAAGAGCCAGGGAGTGATATTCTGGTCACGAAACATCTGACCGTTAATGTACAGTTTATCCACTGCGACTACCGCCTTTTTCCCTTCTTTAATGAACTGCTTCCTGATCTGGAACAGAACCTTTCTTCTGTTCAGGATCTCCCGTGGGAACTGATCATTCATGCCGTAGTCGGTTCCTCTCAGGTTCTTCCCCTGGCGTTGCACCTGCTGTTTTTGTTTAAAGTGTTCGAATTTGGCTACGATCGGACGTGGACGTTTGTTTTCCGGGTTTTTACGCCCGATACGATGGACTCTGTGAAACGAAATGTCTTTCACAGTGTCTGCTGGGATTTTTAGTTGTTTCATCATAAATTCTTTGATCAGCTGCTCAGGGTTGTCCTCTCTTGTTTGCTCCGGGATTCCAGAAAACACCAGATTGTCCCTCATGCTGCGCGATTGTAAGTCAAGCATCGCTTCTTTTATTTCTTTATTTTCTCTCGTGACTACCGCCAGCTGGGATGACATTGATGTCACGGATTCTCGGAGGGAAATGTTTTCTGTAGTCAGCGCAGCAATTTGGTTTTGGCTGAATTCCAGACTTTCGCGTAGCTGCTGGAATTCTTTATGCAATAGCTCAACAAGCGCCATCCTAGTGTCCAGTCCGGACAGTTTTTCATTAATTGAAACGAGAATGTCACTCACCTCTGAGCTGGATGAGTGTCTCGGAGAGCTATGTGTGGACTCGGATTGTCTGGTCCTCTTACTTGGCGTGGGCTTGATTTTCTCCATATGGCTCGCTGACTCGGCGTCCTCCGCGGCACAAAACGTGTTGTAGAACGCGTCGATAAAGTTTTCGAGTTCTTCCAGGGTGAAGTAATCCAGTATCCGCTCGGATATTATTTAATGAAATTATATTTTCGAAAAAGACACTTGTTAAATTTGTTTAAGAGTTTGAATCTAACAGTAACCGGCTATCATGTTTGATGTCGCACTAGGTCTCGTTTGGTCTCGCGATCACAGGTTCATCTCGCGAGAGTCCCCCAAAAGCTCTGTAGTGAAAGAGTGACATGAGTATTTTTATGGAAGAGATCTTCGATTATAAGAGGCTTGTACCGCTTGTGCATCACCCCACCCCCATCAATCCTTCACCTCCGTTCAGTTAAAACCAGGCCTTTACCACTTAGATTTTAAAAGGGAAATCTGCAGACAGTGAGAGCTGAGCTTGGGATTTTTTTTCCCCCCCCTTTTCCCTGACAAATCCTCTGAGTGGACTTTTATTCTAAAGACATTTGACTTACTGTATTAATCCGTGCTACTTTATGGACGTGGGTGTACTCTCACCCGAAAAGCTGAAATTTAAAGATCGACCCACAACTTAGCTCATCACTGGTACATTGTTGTGAAATGGCTTGAGCTTAATCTGTGATTCAATTTCACCGTCCTTTCAGGAGAGCGGCACGAAAACAAACCCCAACTGAGCAGATGCAATCGCAGGATACAGATAGCAGCAATATGTAGCAACCCAACGCAAGCACAACACAGCCCTGACACGGCAGCACCCGAGTCACACCACAAACAGAGGGTACTTCTGTCCTCCTGGCGCTGGCAATCTCTCCATCAGTGAAGCAGTTGACTTGCCAAATCAATTCAGCAGTAAGGAAGAAACAAGGCAGGCGGACAAGACATCTTTGGTGACAGGGAGATTTCTATTCGCTCTCTTTCTAACTTTCTCTTCTTAATAGATAAGAAATCAAGATACACTCAGGGAATTGTTTGTGGTGTCTGTGTACAAAGGGAGTTGGGGGTGGGGGGGTGGGGGGGGGGGGGGGTGATGCAGCTTGTATGGGATTACATCAGCCGTAGTGCTGAATGAGAAGTCCTGGATTTCACTCATGTATAGTGAGGTCGATGAAAGGAAACAGGTGGCAGAGTATAGCGAGGCTGAGGGGTGGTGGTGGTGGGGGGGGTCTATTGTAATTAATGCTGCAAATGCTGATCTCTGCAGCACATCTGGGAAGTGCTCTCATTTTCTGAAATCGCCTCCAAATTCTCTGCAAATCCCTGCAGGGCTTCAGAATCCCATAAAATCTCTCTGAAACGTCTACCTCTCTTTTTCTTGACCGTCACTGCCCCCTCACATACGTTTTTTGTAATCCACATTTTCTTTCCACATCAGATGCTTTATCCCACTGTCCTCTCATTTGCTTTTGTTAAGTTATTTTTTATTTTATTTGTTGCTTTTATGATTTTTACTATCTCCCCTAGAGCATCCCACAGCTTTGCACGCAACCTCGCCACCTATACCCAAACCACCTTTTGGGTAGTTCATCGAACCAGTGGCACGTGCTTGTGCTGTCACAGTGGTAGGAAGCCCAGTCTCTTCTGATTACAGTGTGCTTAGGATTAGAGGCGATGTGTTCTAACATATTCAGTCTGGTATTATGCTGATATCCCCTGACGCAGGCTTCACAGGAACACCACAGTCAGGCCAGGACGCTGCCTCATTGCAAACAATATGCGGAGCACCAGGTGGAATATGCCATCAAAGCTGGCTAAATGGGACCACAAGGGGTTCACTTTGAGCCAGAAAAATAGAAGGAAATTCATCAATTTTGCATGGATTAAAGTTACACTTTTGGAACCTTTTACTGTAAAATGCAGGACAATTTAGAGGGCCAGAGAAATAAAAGAAATTATAAACTGTAATATATCATCATCTGCTCTATTCCACTCCACTGTCATTTTGCAAAATTGTAGCATGTAATAGATTCAGAAGGGGAAAGCAGACATTTTTACATTTGCATTCATTCATACATCAAGGGCACATTAAAATAAGGGCAAAGAATTCAACAATCTTATGAATTTTCTCCTCTCTTATCTCCCTTAGCTCGGCAAGCACTGTACCAATGGAGCACTGGGGGGGAAAAAAGCATCTTTGCATAAAATAGCAAGCAGGCAAGATCTAAAACAGTTGGTGAGGAACTCTAAATAATCACGGTGCTTTTGGAGATGAATGCATTAGCATAACTTAGTCCCAGTGAAGTAATCACTCTTCTCAGGGTGAGAAGATCCCCTCCAGGCTCATCTTGCAGTTCTTGCTGCTTCTTTCCCCCTGAGTTCATCCTTGGCAGAATGACTGACCTCCTGAGACTGAAGGGTAGATAGGGCACGTGGTGGAGGGGAAACGGTTTGAGACCCTCATTGGGTTGTAGCTAAGTGCCTTCGGTGAGGAATAAAATTATACACAAAAGAGGATAAATCCTCACCAAACCATAATTTGTGCCGTCTTTCCTCCCACATCACTGTGGGAGTGACCACATGCACTGAAGAGACTGAGAGTATATCAATAAAGTTTTGGCCATGTCAGCATGACTTAATGAGAGAGTCAAGTGAAGAGAGTAGCATCCAGATTGAATCCATGGAAACAGTCCAAATCTAAATTAAAGGCATAGCTCATTTTTGTTTATGGTTGTATTTATAGAATCTTAGTAATGGTTACACGAGCCTTTTAATAAGTTAGTAAAATCCAAAATGTGCTTATTGCAGAAGGTTGCTTTTCACTTTTGCATATCCGTCATATTTAGGCCCAGTAAAGACGCATGGGGATTACGCCGGTCAGTTCTTGGGCCACATCCATTTCGAGACTTTAGCCAAGTGACTATCAACTACACAAGTTTACATATTCGTGGCTGCATCCTGCAATGATGAGACATGTCACACTGGGAAAATCTGGCCTCAGGAAGACAGAATCAGAGACGGAAAACACCACATGACGTCACTGTCCTGTAAGTTCAGTCACAAATAACTGTAATAATGACACAATACTGTTTTTTCTTTTTGTTTTTTTTTTAAGGCAAAGTGATTTTTAACAAAATGTAAAATTAAAAGAAAAGGAAAACAATGAAACTGTCAACTGAAAAAATGTATCTTTAACTTTTTATTTTTTTATGTTACACACACACACTTGAAAATATATCTAAAGCATTAGATGGGTTAATTATTGATGAAAATGTATCATTTGAACCAAGATAAATGTGTCCATTGTTGTACTTGCATTCAATGCAATGTGGAAACATGCAGCTTTAGCAACTTTATGGTAAAATCAAAGTATAGACATAAATCTGATATATGTGCTACTGTTAGGACATGAACAATCTGTCAATCAAACCGCCCATTATCAGTCTAAAGTCTCTCTGGGACCCTTCTGTTTCAGCTGCAGGTAATCAAGATTAAGAAACCAGTGGTTTACACTCAGCTTCTCATGTAATGAAGATTATATGCAGTTGTCAACATTTTTGGAGAACAGAGCAAGAGAACATCAACCCAATCCAAGAACTGCAAAAAATCTTGTGAGGGGGCAGCGCAGGGTGTTTGGCAAACCTGGCCATTTCAGGTGCCCCCTCAAAAATTGAAGAGTAGAAGAATAAAAGCAGAGTTTACTGGATAACATTGGTTTCAGAAAGTCAAGGAATGATTTGGAGGATATTTACAGTAAAATGGATTACATAATTGCTTGAAGACACAAACAAGAGTTGGGGGATTTGTGTGCAGCTGCAGAGGTGAGGTATGAATTCATGGAAGACTGTAACGAAGCTGAATCTGACCACAAAAGACGCATCATCGAGCAGGAAGAAGTTAGCTCTCAATATAACTGAAACAAAATCTCAGTCAAATGACTCTGACATTCCTGATGTATTTATGTATTTGGTGACTGTCAACGGTCAGCTGGCAAGATACAAACATCCACTGACCACGATGGTGTCCGTACACATCCACGGACCACGATGGTGTCCGTATACATCCACGGACCACGATGGTGTCCGTACACATCCACGGACCACGATGGTGTCCGTACACATCCACGGACCACGATGGAGTCCGTACACATCCACGGACCACGATGGAGTCCGTACACATCCACGGACCACGATGGTGTCCGTACACATCCACGGACCACGATGGTGTCCGTACACACCTGGTCTGATTTGACTCCTGCGCAGTTTCCTGGTCTTCATAACTCAATTTTGCAGCCATAACAAAATCCGTCAATTCTTGTTTTTTCTTTACACAAGAATACAATCCCGTTAAGCGTAAAAGGTTCTCTTAATCTCTTGTTTTTCTGAAAGCTACATTCATTGGCTGCTGTTAAGTTCATCTTCTTCTCTTCTGTATTTACAGACCATAAATACCCAGGTCTGCTGACCCCCTGTGCTGGTCCCTTGCAAGATTTTTATTTATTTTTTTTTTTTGTGGCTCTCAGGTTTACTTGTATCTCCAGTAAGGAAATCCAGTCTTGACCTGGCTGTTTTTAGGGTTGGTGCAACAATAATTCAGAACCAGTCATGATATTTGGGGCATACCTTACGAATGGATATCATCCACCCTCCTAGAGTTCCTCTGAAAAGGATTCCCACCGATGGGCGTCATAGTAGTCATTTTCTGTATCATTCCTCACAGACTTTGATAGAGACGTAGAACATTTGAGCGGTGACATTCCCACAGCTTGATGTATAGGCAAAAATCATAAAAACGAAGCCAACTCCTGTCAGTTACCGCAGGCAGCGAGTGAGCAGATCTGCCCTGTGGAAAAGACCTTGCCATTCAAATCCAATATGATCACATTTATGCATTGCCAATTCTGAAAGAGTTGTCTTGCAAATGAAATTAGCACATCATGTCTAATCTTTAAGTGAAATTAATTTCATACCTCATCGTGCTTGAGGCCGCATGGGACAGTAAGGACAGAAAGAACTTTATTGTGTTCATTACAACCTGATGCAACATATATGCGCATCTGTATATTTTAAGTCTGGAATGACACGCACGTGACTTTAACATTTTGAAAACACTCAAACCATTATGTTTTCCAAAATATGTGAATGAATAATATAAGATAATATAAGATTTAAAATGAGAAGTGGATACCCTTTTTTTAAGCTTCTTAAAAAAAACCTTAGGTCTTAGAAAGCATTTAAAAGATAAGAATATTGTTAAGAGGACAAGAATCAATAGTGGGCATCAGCCTTAGTTGTACGTTTTTTTCTTTTAGTTCACTGATCACAGAATCTAAAGCAAAGAACAGAGCCGTTTGCTTTGTGAATATGGTGACACAGTTGCTCCTGGCAACCCAGAGACTGTTATTGTCTCTGTTGTCCTACTGCATGGAGACGGACAGAGAACAGTTCTCGGTGTTCACAGCATTGTCATTGATGTGGCATTTTTATCTCATTTTTAAGGAATGCCACTGTTGAGCTTTTCAAATGTCACTCATGTTTGCAGCACCACAAATCAGCAACTGGCACTGAGAGCACTACTGCCAAGCTCAACCGGAAATGGGGCTAAGATATTTACCATGACTAAGCAGAAAATATTTGTTATCGTGTTGGGAGAAATGTGCTTTTATGTGTTCATCTGGATAATGGTATCAGAAGCTATTCCCAAAGTTGTTGTTTTTAATTAGATTCCGCTGAATCAGATGGAGGCTGAAAGTGAAGATTTCCAATGAAGTGCCGGTTTTGAGAAATACAGAGCTCATTCACAACAGACAACTGAGGGCTTTGTGTATTTCAGTGCACATTAGCATAGGCTTCCACGAAGTTTCCTCCAGTCACGCATATGGATATATCCCATAATATGGTGCCACTACTATCAGCGGTGGGCTGAATGTCACATGATTCCCATCGCCTCTCGGGGATTGTATGCTAACTGATCCATAAGGTAAAGAAACACTTTTACAACAGCACTTTTTTTTTTTTTAACCTTAGATTATGCCATTTAATTCAGGCTTACATCTATTTCTCTCCTTTTTATTTTGCCGATATATGTAGTGGCCCCTTGTAATTTATTTAGAAAAAGTAAGAGTTTGAACATCCTTTGACCATAATAATAATAATAATTAATTAAAACAAAAAGGTGCTTTTGTCACTCTAGGGTTTCAGACGTCAAAACGGAGCTCTGACATTTGGCGAATTCGAGACCCAGAACCAACACGCCTCTAAAAAATACACTTGCACACAGTGACAAGGATGCACAAGGATTCCAGCATGCCCTCGCACACACAGGGTAGAAACCATGAAGGAGCCTGCTCAAAAGATATTTTTGTTGGGTCAACTTTTCTGGTGCTGAGACATGAAACAAAAGCTGTGTAGAATATCTGGCCAAGTTTCCAGTTTTGGCTGGTAAACGTGTTGGCATCTTGCTCGTTTGCATCTCAGAGGGATTGCTATGGTTTTGTATGTATGTGCCCGCACGTGTATTGTTGTGTCTCAAATCTTTGTCCTTGTGTCTTTGCATAGGTTATGTACATGAGTTGGGTTGTGTATGTGATTAGGATGGAAATATGTGTTGGATTACTGACTCACTGACAAGATGGGAGGAAAAAAAGGAAGCCAGGGAAAGAAGTTGAGGATGAATGGACACCAAAAAGAAGCTAAAAGGTTTATGTATAGGCAGTGGAAGTCAATTCTCTGTGTGTTTCAACCCTCTTTTTTTCAGGTGTCATTGTATAATCCGTCCATTTTTATGCCGCTTCCATTTTCAAATGTTTCACGCTCTCTTTTTCCTGAGTTGTGTGTGCATGTCTGTGAGCTTCCCTGCTTTATCGTCTCTGTTTCCTGCAGCCTGAGTAAATGTCAGAGCAAGCTGCTGCTCTTCCCAGACCACGCCGTGGGAGACGGACCAACCTCATCGCCGTGGCAACCCTCTGTTCTGGCTCAAAGAAAGAGGCTAGGGTAGAGAAGAAAGGGACTTTTATTCCTCTGAACACCCACAAGTTTCCTCATCCTCCCTTGTCCTTGTGCGTTGTAGCTCAGGCCTGAACCATGTGGTCAAACTCCCAGGCTTCATTGTTTGATTTGAGAGGAGAAAGAGAGGATGGTTGAAATTACTAAGTATGTGAGGAACCGTTTCTTAAGTTCATTTGGAAAATTCGAGTTAAACATTGCAAAACTGTCTTCAAATGTCCTATATAAGACATATACAGTTAAGAAACAATGTTCTTTGACAGACACTTAAAATTGAACTGAATGATGAAAAACACTGCAATTCTGAAAAAAAGCAAAGTTATTTTAAAATAAGATTAGGAAAAACTTTGTTACAATTACCAGCAAAGCAAGGAAATGGCACTCCTAAATTTCCCAGAGCAGCCTGCTTTGCTTGGAGCCATTGTATTTGGTTTCAATCTATACCGGCAGGCGGCTGCTGGATACCTTTGTTCTCCAGTAATGGCTTTCTTCTCCAAGCTGGCTTGTCACCTTCAACAAGAAATGTACCTAAAAAGATTCCAGTGGTCATGAGGAGTAGTTGTAGAAGCCTGGCCAAAGCTTGTCACTCATTTTTTTTTTTTTTTTTTTTTTTTTTGGTGACAGCACAATTGGTTGGTGCTCTGAAATGACAGCACTTAGCTATTACCCACCATCAGAGGGAAATAAGAGGCTGTTGGAGAGACAAAAACTGAGGAAAGGACAGAAGTGTGGTATTGGCGGACAGAATTGATGAACCATTTGGTTGAAGGTGAAAGAGCATCTTCAGTTCTGGTACAAGTCCAGTATTGTTTCTGGGGAATCCAAGTTTCTGTCTGTAAATTTACTTTGTTCTGGAAATTGTTCAAACCTGTTTCAATAATTCAGTATTTATTTCAATATAATTGTTTGTTTTTTTGGGGGGGAAAGGGGGCGGCATTTCGTGTTAACAACAAGAAAAAACACACTCACGCACACACAAACCATAATCTTCTTAAACTGGGCATCACTACGTCCCTCATCACAAACTGAGTATATTTAAATATTGTAAAGGCTGTTTTTGAAACCAAACCAGAAGCTTTTCCTAACCCTAACCTTGCAGTTTTTCTTGATTGAATATTTTTGTTGCCTAAATTGAAGGAAATTTTGGGTGAGACTGACAATACTTAAATCAGTGTCTTATTAAGCTGTGAGACAAGAATCAAGATTTTGACATTATCCTAACATCCGGAAGAGACTGCCTCCGATTTGCTCCGACTGTCACCTTGCATCCATCTACTGAGATCACAGGAGCGTGCGCTAACTCAAGCAGGACTCCTAATGATTTTTGCCCGGGACTTAACAATTTCTTGTTAAATCGTTAGGTCAACGTTCGACCTGCAAGAGACTTGAACCCTTGTCCCCGAGTGCCACAGTGGTGCCACAGAGAAGACGAACTTGCGTCTTCAGATGAAGATTTATTACTGATTCTTTAAGATCGCACTTTTGAATGTGTGTCTGTGGTTGATGCAAGGCAACAACCTTGAATACACACACCTCCACCTTCCCTGGAGTGAATGAAGCACGTGTAAAGCTGTGTATTCCAGTAAATAGTTTTTAGGCTCAGCCTTTGCACAGATGTCAATGCTTGGTTCATCATTAGAAATACTGGGTTGTCTGCACGTACATAAAAGGGTCAGGTTTGCCATGGGAAATGTAGCAGGTGTGTCAAACAGAATTTCCATGTCAGAGGCCCCTTTTTTGTTTTGTTTTTATTTTTTTGGCATGTGTTTATCATATGAACATTTTTTTTTTTTTCAAGTGTACGACATTGCATGAATTTTCGTAAGCACGTGTACGTTGTGTGTCTTTATGGATCGTGCGTATGCTTAATAGTATTTTCTGCTCAGCTGATTGTGCCGGTGCTTCTCTGTTCAGGTTGCACGTGACCCTGGCTCCATTGGGGCATCAGTGTCTTTCATGTTTTTTGTTCAGTTATGCCTCATATCTAGGTCAAAGGAGGGGAAAAAAAAAGTTACCTCTGTTTGCTTTGACTCTGACATAGACTAACATGCACCAGTCTCTTTGAAAAAATGCTTCCTAGATATCTGGAAAGTCACAAGGTGTTGTTGTTAAAAATCAGCCTATGCAGAAAGCTCGTCTTAAACGAAGCTCTTCTCACCTCTCGAGCAGCAGTTATTCACTGCTCGGGTTACTCAACATGTCCTTGTTTTGTTTCTTTTCACCTCACAGTTGACCCTGAACAGACCAGAAAAGTGGACTGTATTTACAAGTCGGCAACAGTTTGATTAAGAAAACTGTGGTTCAGCGTGTCCTGGTATCTTTGCCTCTGTAAATGTCCTTCTTAGAGCCTGTCCTACTTCTCTTGATGACTTTCACGCTCTCTCAAAAAGCCCCTTCAACAAAGCTGATGCCCCGGACCAGCCACTACCCACAGAGGAGAAAGAAGCCATGCTGGGCCATTTGTGCCCCAGTGTGTGCACAAGGACTCATGGATAGGTGTGATTTGAAGTTGTGGAAAAAGTCCTTGACAAAAGAATATAGTGAGCATTTGCTTTCCCCCATGTTTCTGAGCAGTGGCTCTTAGTGAGGTCTTTTCTTTCGCTCCCTGCACTAGCCCCCCTGCAAATCTCATAAAATCAGTGGGCCTCAGGCTTGGACCAAGAAACTGTAGATGATGTCAAGACCTGATGCCCCGCATGGATAAAGGCTGAAAAGTCCTACCAGCAGTGGGATACGACCATCTGGGAGGACCACTTGCAGTCCCTTGTATCTATGTAGCCCCTGCAGAGCACCCATACACACCCACCCTCATACATACAAAGCATCCTGACAAGTGCACCCTGGGTGAGGAAGAACCACGTCAGGTTGATGGAGTCTCCACAACACACTTTCTGACTCCAAAACTATTTTTTTAAATTGTTTAACACAGAGACAATGCCCTCTAATGTCAATCCCTCTGTGCGTTCTTTCGCCACTGCCTTGTAGCAATTGTTAACAGCCAGAGCAGTACTAGATCACTTCCTGTTAACAGAAAAGAGCTGTAGTCTAGGTGACATTGTGTGAACAGTCACCAGAGCCTTGTAGGGATCTGTAATGACTTCAAGGTGGGGTTATTTTTTCTCTGTCCAGTAGCATGTTTCAGTCAACAGATGTTAGTGAAGTCCACTGTGTGACCTGGGTAATGTGCTATTGCATGTGCAGAGTGATAATATGTGAGAATCCAATTTCTTTTTTAGCAGCTTTGTGTCTTTCAAATGTTCGAACATGAGGGTCTTAAACGCTTTGGTTTTCTTGTCTGTGCAATAAAAGCTTTGGGGGGGGGGACAAAAACATTTTTATTGCTTTGATTTTATTGTTCTTTATTCAGTAAACAGAGGATTTCTTTCACTTTTTGTGTTTTTAATGACGATCCAGACTGCGCAGGTATGTAAATATCAAGATAACGTCTCTCTGTAGGGTACTCAAACTTGATTATTTAATCATCCCTAAATGATCAACGTATATTTGTCTCTGTACAATCGTTAACACACATTCCCTTAGTCAAAGTGAATATATCTCCTTTTATATCTAAATAATTGCTCATATTACACCCATATTATTTAGTCATATGCGTATAAATTAAATATGATTGGTGTATATGGTAAATTTAAAGAGTTTCAACAGTAATTAGAAGGAACTGTAATTTGGGATTCCTCTGAATTTGGGCATTCGGGAATTGTGTTTTTTTTGTAGGCTTTAAACAGTACTGAACTATTTTAAGATCATTTCAGTAATTGTCTTATTCATTATTTAATGAGTAAATGAAAATGATGCAAGCTGATACCTGTTTACGTCAGTGTTCGGCGTGACTTTCTAATGTGCTTGTGTGATTTGTTTAATGAGTTTGTTTCTAATTTGTGTAAACTCATTATGAGTCCAGCAACATTTACATATTTATAGCTTTTACCGGGCACAAAGTAGTTAATGTGCAGTCCAGTGAAATTAGTGCATTTAGAGACGATAGTGAGTAAAAGTACGGATCACTATCAGTCTAGTTTGTTGTTTAGTAACTGAGATGCTGATCAGAACCGTGATCAAAAAAAGCCTCAGAGACACTTATGGGAATTACCTCAGATGTCACATTATTCACTGAGTGTCTTCCCAGCCTGACTGAAAAAGGTAGCCCTCTGTGGAAGTGTAAATAAAGCAAAATCAAATGTTTGATGAAGAAAAAGAGGTTTTTTTTTACGTATTTAAATTGCTGCTAAAGGGTGGCATGTTGTATTTATGTGTATTTACACCTATGAGAGAGAAAGAAGAAACATCTTAGCTTCTCTTTGTTTTAATTGGGCTATGTTTATTCTCTGTGTGCATTTTATGTGCAAATGTTTTCATATCCCTGGATATTGTGGAATATACGTCCACATGCCTTTTGTGAGTGTGCCTTCTTTCTGTCTGTCAGCGTATGCTTCAATGTGGCAGTGGAAATTCTCTGTGTTGAGGTGAAAGAGCCAGAGAGGAGGTGTAAGCCAGACTGCAAGTAAACAACATCCCAGCAGCTGCAGTGTCAGTCTTCCTGCTTCTTTTCCACCGCTTTTCTTCTTTTTCCTTTTGCCCTGCATTTAAACAAACATACGCAGCAATTGCGCTGCCAAGTCACTGAAGAACTCAGCATTTCATGGGTTTACATCTCTGCTAAGCTTTTAGTGTCCAAATTGATAATTGAATTGAGTATCGCCATGTAATCAATTAGGGTGTTCATCCTCGGCTCTGAATCAAACACTTAATTGGCCTGTGCCACAGAGAGGCTGGGACTGAAAGCAGTCTGGTGCAGGAAGAACTGTTGGATTATTACAGATGAGCTCTCACACTTATTTACATTGTGTCTGACTTCATGTCCTTGATATCTTTTTTTTGGTAGAGAAATTGCTTGCGACTAAGAATCGCATGGGTTGAGATTGGACCGCTGTTACACATCCTACCTGTTTTACTTAAGGGTTGGGAATAGTACAATACACAGTTGGTTATCTAGCTGCTTTTGTACACAATCCTTTAGACCGATGCATGGACCTTTCTCTCCCATTAAACATTCTTTGTTCCTTTTTACCAAATATACAAAAAATAAATAAATTAATATATAAAAACAAACAAACAAACCTCTGCCTCCTGCAGTCAGCAGTACTTTGTCAGAGCGCACAAAGAGCAAAGCATTTCAAGTCCAAACAAACCTGCAGTATTGATCCTCCCCACACCTTATTCTATTTTGTCTTCTAAAACAAGCCTTTTCACTCGGTTGACTTCTATTCAAAGCTATCCAAAGGGACCTGTGTCAATGGGGAAGCCTGACTTCATTCCACAGCTCTGGAAGCCCCCTGGGGCCTAAAGCATAGGCTGCTAGACCAAGGCAGACAGGGGGCTAATAGGCCGGATAGGATTGGATAAAAAAAAGATGGGGGGCTATTTGGTGAAAAGGAAAGAAAAAAAAAAGACATCCAGGACACCGCCATCTGCTTTTGTGGTGATGAGCATCAAAGCTTGAAGGAGCTCTGTTGGATCCCTCCTTCAGTTGGCCATCCCACATATGGGCTTCATATTTCACCAGGACAGACCCATTGCGCCACAGTCGAGGCCACTATTCTCTTTCTCCGCATGGTTCCCAGCCTTTTAAGAAGAGCAGCAAGTTTACTTTTATTTCTCCTGAGAAATGTGTTTAATCAATGACCAAGCTTGACCCAGAGGAATGGGCCTCCCCCATCCCCCCCTCTCACTGAAGGTACAGAAGCAGAAGGGCTCTGTGGGCATGTTACTGTTGAGAAAACTGGTAGAAAAATGGGTCAATGCATGGCTCTGATGATATGCTCCCAGGGTGATTAATTATTGAAGTGACGAATACTACATTTGCCTGGGAGCACAAGGGGCTTCAGTCCACATTTGTGGCACCATAACAATAATCAGCCCTGCTGCATCTTTTATATCCATCTACTCCCCACTCTTCCCCCTTTTTCATCACTTTCCCATAATTTCCTCAAACTTTTATTATTTTGCCCTTTCAGATTTCTTTTCCTCCTCTTCTGTTTCTCTCAATTGACAAACACGGACCTCATTATCTAATTATGGCTTTTCACTCGTTCTTATATTCCTCCTTCCTTCGCCTCTTTCAGCAGCTACTCTTGTTTCTCTTTGATAGTATCATAGCCTCTATCTGTAAGGGAGGCTGGGGAATAAGTGAGAACCTTGATGAGAAATATGAAGGCCAGACACACATAATACCAGTGCTGATGGAAACCAGTCATTCTTGTCCAACTCTTCGTCTCCATCGCCTTTTGCTAGACTTTGCCTGCCTCAAGGTAGCATATGGTATTCTCTCAGACTGCTGGACTCGTTGGCCTCCCACACAACATTGTGCATCCATCTCTCCCTCACTCACAGCTTCTTTATGGGCTCTCCAACAGTTATTTTTTCCCTTTTCCCTCTCCCCTGACACTGTGCAGAGCCCCATCCTTCCACATTCTATTTCACACAGCCACACTTCAGTGATGTTCACTGCAGAGATGGCTCAGGTCTGGCAGTTGTTGAGAGGAGAGTGTGGAAACCTCTGTCATTAGTTAAATATTAGCCAGACTGGGCTATGTTCCCCCAACATCCTGGGGAGGGATGCTGGGGCAATAATCTTCCAAAACAATGGGCCTTAAGGGGATGTCTTTGTGCCCTTGTTGTTGTTTTTTTTTTTTTTTTTGCTAAAGTATGTGAAGACGCAGTGAATTCACTTCCTCCAAAACTCCTCTGTTCTTTTTGTTATGCCTTGTTCACCAGGTAGTATATCTTCAGCCCATGAGAGATTTGCTAACTTTGCCAAGAAGAAGATGTTAGAAAAAGACAGAAGTTGTAAGACTCTGCAATAGACAAGACCTACAATTACACACATAGTAGATATGCATTGTGTTGAGCAGATTTATTAAGTCTAAGTTAATGGAAAAAGTCAGGTCCCACAGTAAACCTGAACAAATGGCTGCTTATACTAAAAGTTGTGTAAGCACATATTCACTGCACTTTTTTATACTCCAAGCAGGCGGAACTTAAGTCCACAGGAGCAATTGCCGTTTCACGCTCGGTAAAACAGTTAATTTTCTGCTTAATTTTTTTTTGAGGCAGATATAGCTTGCTTACTTGGGTATGTGATATGACATGGTATAACATCTATAAATTACAGTTTAGTAGCTGTTTTATGTGTCTGATTTGAAGTTTCTGGACTACAAGCAACAGCATCATTCTCAAAATGATAATGTGGGTGGAAAAAAGTTGTTAAAGATAAAAAGAATCATTGTGCATCTAAGTTTTGCCTCTGGATGAAGACATATCTGGTGATTATAATGAGAACGCTGTGGATACTATATCGGTCAGAATTTCTCATCTTCCTTGGAGTGATGATTTGTCCATGTGCTTCATTCAGCGTGTGCGTCTCCAAGGCATGGCTATGATGAATGCGTGTGGGAGCCACAAGACCCACACATGCGGTACACAGGATCCATGCTGTTTGTGTGGTGATGGGTGTGTGGAGTTCACGCTGTGAAACTCTGAGATCATCTCTTCTCTACCCAGGAAGCCTCTGGTCAGACGACGGTTATCTCAACACACTCCTTCTCTTCTCATTTTACTCAGCTCACCTTCCTCTTTTACCAAGATTCTTTCTTCTGTTTCATGTTCAATGCAAAGACAACATTCAGTATTTCTGTTTTGAGAAAACAATAAATAGTACATGATATATCATGAGTGAGAAAAGTGAACACACACGCATATCAACAGTTTTATAGATGAGTTGGTCTTGTCCGTGTCAGTGCTTAATCTGTTAACTTTACCTTCTGTTGCATGTTTCCAGCCCTTCTTTTAATCTTTCCATGGAATTCCCTTCAGAGCACACAGGTGTGAGCAATTAGATGAATTCAGTAATGTATTCGACTTCTCTCACGTCCCTACTCTCCTGAGTCCCAGACAGGGTCCACTGGGCAGGCAGAAGTGCAATTAGTTTAATTTGGTGGCCTTGATTGATCTAACATCAGGCGAGGAACCACTTTCTCACTACAATAAAATGCTGCTAGGCACCTAACTTTGGTGCAGAAGTTCAGAAATCATTAAATCGTCTTAGCTTCGATTGCATAAAACCATTCTCCAAATGGACTATTTCTTTCCCGGATTGTTTTGGCAGGTCATGTGTTATAAATATTAAAATACTATAATGTTATATGTTATTTACCTCTCTGAGAATGGTTACACCATCCGTAAGGCTCCAAAAATCTAAATTGGCATAAGATAAATGCTGATGTGGCCTAAACCAACTACAAGTAAAATTAGCTACACTGAAGAAGGATGGACAGAAATGACCCAACTATGTCCTGCATAAGCAAGAAAGTAAAGTGCTCCTTACTTTCAGGTTTTTAGCAAAGTAAGAGTAACCACAGAAATGATGCTTTGTGTCAATTTTATATTTATTACTGTATAGACTATAAAACTATAAAGACCCATGTATAGTCTTGTCTGCCCACACACACAAACAATGAAAGACAGAAAAATATTTCCCAAGAGACACCAATACTTTTGGTTTTTACTTTTTTTTTTTTTTTTGATGCAATCAGTTGAAAGCAGGAATATATTGGCTCCAACATCGAGCATTATATGCTCTGCGAGAAAGATCTGCTCCAAAACTACTTGCTTTCCATTTTAAAAATGAAATATCCCGTTAGGTCTCGAAAATCAAATACCTGGTTCAAGTTGGGAAATAAAATATCCGATGTGGTTAGATTTAGAAAATTAAATATCTGGCTAAGGCCGTGGAATTAAATATTTGGTTAGGGCTTGGGGGTAAACGTGTTTTGTTGTTAAATACACTGGCACTGATAAAAGCTGTATATTCCTCGGTACGTGTAATGTTGGCAGGCTTTCGGTGGCTGAGAGATGTACATAGGATATGTAAGTGTGGCTGTGAGACTGAGCCGGTGTATAACAGATGGACGTCCTTACTTTAGGGATTGACAAGCCGCTGCCCACTGGGTATGAGCAGTTTTTGCTGTCATTTTTTAAGTCCTCTAACTCAGCTTTTTAGTCATGTCTCAGAAGATAGTGTAACTTCATGTAACAAAACAGAAGTCAACAAACCAATAGGTGGCTACATGCATCTTTTTATAAAAGGCCTCTTTTAACACTAGTGAAAAATAAATAAATAAAATTGAATGTATTTAATTAGCATTCAGTCCAACATCAAAGGTCCCAGCAGCAGTCATGGGTCTTAATTGATTCTCGCTCTGAATGGCTTTGATGAGAACACAATTGCACATGCTAATGTTCAAATGTGGTGCTTGCTACACTCGTGGCTGCGAGAGAGGCCACGGCTCACTTTTTCTTTACAGAAACCCACACTTACAAAGCACGATCATTCTTGGACAAAAAGAGTCGAGCTTGATTGATGTCACCTGTCCCCTAAACGGTGGACATCACCCTCTCAGGTCCGGTTACACTGCTAGTCTTAACGGTGATATGGACAATGGCCTAGGGAGTCGTCTACTGGGGGGGGGGGAGTGCTGCTTTTAAGGCTCACTTTTTCTTCCGACAGTGTCATCAAGCTCCTGCGGTCCCTTGTGGTATCAACAGAAATCACCTAAAGTACCTTTAGATCACTGTCCCATCCATGTCCTGCAATAACATTTCATTTTGCAACATTGTCACATATGACTAACAATAGTTATATGATGAAGTTAGATCAAAGAGCCACAGTGAATGTCATGGCAGAGGCAACAAATAGGCCCAACGCATCAATCATGGAAAAAGACAAGAAAAAGAAAAGAAGAGAGCGGCCAAGCCAAGAGACTGAAGTAGGTGTCGTAAAAGAGACGCAACCTCCACACCTATGGGGTACCATCAGAACTGGAAAAAGCGTCTTAGACTGCTTTAATGCAGAGCTCAGCCTCCAAGGTAACTTCATTTGCATCAAATTTGAAAAGATAAAAGGCAGTCGGTGCCCGGTGTCAACCGATCAACAGATTCTATTGTTATATTAGGTTTTTCCCAATTTAGTCATTGTTCTGTTGTTGGTGGAGTGGGTTGACCATAAAGGTTTTTTTGTTCTCTGGATTCTATACAACATATTCTGTAGTCGAGAGGAAATAAAAAGTATGTTTTTGCATTCATATATTCATCCATCCAGCGCATATACTGGCTTCATCGTGCTCAGGGTCATGGGTGGTGGGGACTAGAGCTGATCCCGGGTGTCATGGAGCAAGAAGTCAGGTACCATATAGACAGACTAGCAGTCCATTTTAAGGCAACATAGAAGCAAAAAAACAACAGAAACAAACACTCAAAGTAATGCAATTCATAATCACCAATCAACTTAACATGCTGGTTTTTGTGGGAGGAAGTTGAAGTAGGTTGAGAAAACCCACACAGGCACAGCGAGAACATGCAGACCTAATTCATATTTATATTTCATACTTATTAAATTGTTCATTAGATTCTGTGGAGTGATGTTAAAAATATTAATCCAGTTAATCTCCTATGATGTTGTACAAGTGTAAAAAGGAGATATTCGTGTGAAAGCAGAATAACTGTAAACACAAATTATAGTCATGTTATTCTCTAGATTAGATTCTAGTTTACTTGGGCGAAAAGGCGAATGTGAACCCTGGACAGGTCACCAGTATGTCGTAGTAGTCCTGAAATTAATGTCGCTATTATTTTATGCCAAATTATTGTGTTTTTTTTTAGTTTTTTTTTAGATGGAATAAAATAAAATAAAATAATCTGAGGGATTGCTCTGATTTGATTTAAGTCCAAAAACAGCTAATGCACAAGTCTGAATCAAGGGTACTGAGGTCCAAACAAGTCACAGTTATGCCTTGTGTCGGTTTCAAGTACTACAAGTCTGGTCAGGAGTCTAATGTGTTATGTATATGCATATTTTAAACATTTTCTGCTTTGCATGCTTACGTTTTTAGAACTTTTGCTTAAACAATTTATCACTGCACATTAATACTTAGGCTTTTTTTTTTTTTTTTTTTTGAAGGTGTGATGTTTTTCCTTAATGTTGTTTCACTGGGAGGCAATGGAAGTTACTGGGCACAGCTCCAGCTCTGTGAGTATGTTGCTGCTGTCAAGGCTTTAAAGCCAGGTTTTACCTTGAGGTAATCATACTACTACTCATAATGAGTATTCATTATTTATCTTTTTTTTTTGTTTATTTATTTTTTGTGGGTGTATTGAATCAAAAAGAAATTTAAATAAAAAAAAAAACTTTAAGGGTTTTGGCTGTAAAAATGCCGTTTGATACTGGACCACACCTTAACTGGCTGCATTTACTCCCAGACTGATTGCCTGATCACGCACAAAGTGGATTCACACATGATGTTGTGAGACGGGATAGGGATTTTGTGGTGAGACATTGATAAGAATCATGACGTCCAACATTTTAGCCCCAGGTCTTTGGTCTCAAAGGGTTCTTCAGTTTAAATATTTGGAATGTTTCTTTGAGAGTGTTTACAGCCTGAGAAGATTTAAACATATAGCGTCCGTGCTAAAGAGGTGGGACCGATGACTAGCACCCCATTCCCTGTAATTGAGGTGCAGTCCTTTGCCCATCTGGCATGTATTCGCCACTCAGACGCGTGCATGCGCGCACGCACACACACACTCAGCAGCGTCTCCAAACACACATCTCCACAACCCTTTAAGCAATTAGTCTTTGAATTACACAGGAATGTCAGCTGGTAGCACTCAGGAACCCCTCCAGTTTTCTCACATTTACACAGGAAACTCATATTAAATTCCACTGCTGCTCCATGCTCTGTATAATATTTAGATTTATTCTTACTTTACTCACAAAAAGTACATAAATAAAGATGTTGCACAAATTAAGCAGAGTAGGCTAAAACATTGGATGTATGTAGTTTATATTGTTTATAGAGACAACATGTATTATTTACTTCTTCTTTTTTAAATGTGTGTGTGTGTGTGTGTGTGTGTGTGTGTGTGTGTGTGTGTGTGTGTGTGTGTGTGTGTGTGTGTGGTCTCTTAAAATGTATAAACCTTCACTTTTCTGAAAATGGACCCCAACCCTGACAGCACAGCCCCCCTCTAACCACCTTGCAACATTAGAAATGCATAGGCACGTTTAGGCCATAATGTTCTTAACATTTGCACTGTTTATGCAGCCTGCACACTCATTTACATAACCTTGATTATTTTATTTCAGAGTGTGTGTGAAAGCCAGTGTATATCCTTGTCTGTGAGAAAAGTGGAGAGGAGGAGTGAAATGGGCTACATGGGTGATACCGAGGTCTTGGCATGTTTAATTTCTATTGATTATGATAGTTTGTCCAGCCTGGTTTGTTAGTTATTGTGTCACCCTGTCTGTATGTGTTTATTTTAATAAGGATTATAATGAATAGAACCATTAGAGTGCTGAATTCAGGAATGTGGGGCTGTGATTGTCTATTCAGGCTTTTCCACTCTGTTTTCTTAAAGGGGTGTGTGTTGCTTAATGGTGGAAGGGTATCAGGATATAATAATTAGAAAAATCCAACCATCCCTGTGCAGTTTGTTTCTTTATATGGGTGGCAATGGAAGAGAAGGATCGCATGTCTATTCTTGTTGTTCTATTTAGAAAATAAACTTCATTGTGCAAAAAAAGCATTAACCAAAAGTTTTGCTGGATAGAAAATGTTTTTCTGACCATATATATATATATATATATATATATATATATATATATATATATATATATATATATATATATATATATATATATATATATATATATATATATATATATATATATATATAATGTATATGTAACAGAAAGAAAGGATATTTAATTAAAATCATTATTATCACAGAGACTGAACCTTTCTTTGAAATGAAGTAAGCGTAACACAGGATTGCAAACATTGTTCATTGCTGCTTTAATCAACCAGTTTCCTTTTGTCTTTACTATTTTTTTTCACAGTTTTGCAATTAAGCAAGACTTTCTTCTGAAGTTGATTACCCCCTTCTCTCTCATCGTTTTTGTCTGTAGTTATTTAAATGAGAGCATAGTGACCTGGCATACCACCCTGTATTATGCCTGCTGACTTTACACCACTGCTATAAAGCATAAACACAGACTGTTTAATTAGATGCTTTGCACTTTATTTGTCCTTAACTCATACTTAACACACATGCACATGAGCACATGTATGCACTGTCATCCCCCTGAACACATACAGCTTTTTCTATATATTTCTGTTGAATAATAACTCTCTTGCTTGGCCTGAATGAGGAATAGTTAAACTGAGATGACAAACTTTGCACTTTTGTATGTACAATTATTTGTAGCCTTTTTGGATGCTGACGAGGTAGCACAGTTTGTTCAGAAAAAATGTTTTCTAGGCCAGAAATCAGCATCTCTTTGCTCTCTGGCTCTTATTTTACCAATGTATCAGTTTAACAAATAGCAGTGGAAATATTCAGCATTAAAGCATGCATATGCAGGCACATGTACTGATGTCCTATAACTTATCTGCCTGCCTTTCTCTATGTTAGCACCTCCTTTGTTCCCTTTGGAAACTTTGCCCCAGTAGACTCTTTAAGCTGGTCACCATGGAGACCCACTCTCAAGTAGTGCAGAGAGGCATGGGTCAATGGAGGTCAAGCCGAGGGACTGTTTTGGCAAACTGAGCACGCTTCATTAGACCTTTTGGCTTGGGGTTCATTAAACCTGCAGGAAAGGACATTCCAGGAGACTCTATTAACCAAGCAGCCTTGTGACATGCTGTCAGGCCAACAGCTTTCAAACATCTTGTGTTAAACCAGCGTGCCCACCCCCAACCCCTCTCTCTTTCCCCCTCCAGCACAAGCACAAAGACCCAAATACATGCACAGACAACAAAACAAATGTAGACTTCATATACATATGCACAAACACACTGGGAACACATGCACACACGCGCACAGTCTCCCGACTGCCCATGTCTTATGTGGTTCTTCTTCCACACTCTGCCCCACACCCTCCCCACACACAATAGCCTCCATCTGTTGGCCTGTTCAACTTTCCCTGGTGGTCCTAATAGGGTAGGGAGTTTGCATGTTGAGGGACCCACAGTCGCCCTGCCATTTCTCCAGTGACACCTTTAGATCAAAATAGATACTCGGCAGGAGGGCAGTAGAGCGGCTGGTGGAATGCTTTAGGATTTAATTTGAAAGAAGGGAAATAAATGTGCCGTGTGAGGAATGAGGTGTTGCAGGGGTAGGGGTGGAAATGGGTTATAATATATTAAGAGAAATGTTACAGGCAGAGATCTTCAGAGAATAGTAAAATCAGGCCCATGTTCTGCAAGAAATTAGCATTTCATATATGTATGATATTAGAAAACATCAAATAGACAGTATGCCAGGTGCAGTCAAAATGACCATGGTAATCCTACCAGACTGAGCCAGTAGTAAGAAGTAAATCAAAACTCTGCTGAAATCAAAATGCAGTCTCTGGCACTTCAGAGGGGTCCTGTCAGATCAATGCTTTTAGCTGTCTGCTGTATAAGCAGGTATAACTGGATTATCATTATATTTCAGTTGGCAAGCCTCATCATGTGGACTCTGTGGTTGGTCAGTTCAGATTGGGCAGCTTAAAGTTTGCATGGAGGAGGTTTAGCCTCATTTTGGGATCTGATATGTTAATTAAAGTGGATTTTGTGAAAATGGGACAGCCAGCCTGATAAACTACACTTCAACAAAGCCTTAAGCCCATCTGTTGGCAGATGTATTTGAGCCTGTGTGCGCTTCTAACCATGAGAACCAGTTTGAGCCTTTTCGAATGAGGGCAGAATGCATGTGCTGAATCAGATGTACATCTCCAGGCAGTATGAAGAGCGTGAATGCAATCTCACTTCAAAACAAGCGATAGCTGCGCTGACCCTTGGCGGAAAACTCTAGTGCTTGCCTGAAACATTAAAAAAAATTTGAACTCAAGACTCAAAATATTGTTACGTGCCTATGTTCTACGTGAGACGAAACAGTCATAAAAATTAATGTTTGCCATTTGTAACGTTCACAAAAGTCTTGTAATGTTTTAAATAAGTGAGCTGCTGTGCAAGAGACCTGAGATCAACCCCCATCTGACAGCATTTTCTTAGGTTTCATTTACTGTGCTCTTACTTGTGATTGGTCAATTTAAATAGTAAAACGTACATGGTTGGGGTTATAAATAAAAAAATTAAAAAACTAAAGATTTGGGATTTGAAATGTAGAAACGCATGTTTTGAATTTGCTGTCACATCACACTTCCCCTACAATTAAAAAAAACAAACAAAAAAAAACACATCAGGCTACATGAAACTTTGACATTGAGCACATTTTTAGTTTTATTGTGACACTGTTTTAGTGTCACAATAAAACAAAAAAAATAAAAATTTAGTGTCAAATGTAGTTATTGTATTTTCTGCAGTGACAGCTTGGGTAAGGGAGTAAAAGTAAAATACAGCCGGTCACGTCATGTCAAGGTTAACTGTTGGGAGAAAATAAAAAAAACTACACAGTACCCTAGTTAGTGTACGTAGTAAACTCAATTCAATCCTGTTTATTTATACACTAATCGACCATAACATTAAGCCACAGATGTAATATTGATTAGGCTGCCAAAAGAGCTCTGACCCGTCAGGAGGTGAACAAAGACCAAAGCGGGTGTCCTGCAGCCTCTGGTACTGGCATGCTACCGTAGATCCTTTGAGCCCTGTGGGGGGGGGGTCCTCATGAATCCGGCTTGCTTCCCAAAGATGCAATGAGATTCCATCAGATTTTGATCTGAGTAGCTCAGAACACCTCAGACTCTTTGCAGTGCTCTTTGAGGCTCTTCCTAAACAGTTTTTGTGGAGCCCATTGATGTCCTGCTAGTAAAGTAGTGGGATGGAACCAGTTCTTATCAAGCAAGGTGGCAGGCAGTGAGTGAATGTCGTGATGCAGATTCTCCCAGCCTCGTATTGCATCACGTTGCTTCAAGATGAGTATTACTACTCAATTTACATGCTACAGCTGATTGGTGGTGGTGGTGGGCTTGGGTAAAGAGTTAGGGGAGGGCTCCACACATAATCTGAGTTAAACTGTTTCAAGCAGACTAGAGAATTTGAAAAATATAAAAATATTATTTTCAAAATTTTCAGGGTATACGGTGGACTGGTCGAAATCAGAGGCACTTCCTCGAAGAGCCTATTGCCTATCCGCAGCCTTCCTGCCAGGATCATTTCAGTGGCCTAGGGAAGGTATAAGATATTTGGACATCCTTTTCCCTCCATAACTGAAAGTAAATTGAAAGTAAATTTTGACCCAATATTAAATAATATTGCTTGTGATGTGAACAGATGAGCAGCACTGAATTTGCCAATGGTTGGATATGTTTACGTTGTAAAAATGAACTGTGTACCCAAACTGATTACTAAATTCATTCTATTCCTCTTGAGATTCCCGTGTCATACTTTAAATGGTTTGACAAGATCATGAAGACTTTTATCTGGAATAGTAAGAGACCGTTCTTACATCCTACAAAAGCTGCAGAGACCGGTTGACAGAGGAGGTGTAGATTTACCCAATATGTTGTTTTATTATCATGCATTTAATTTAAGATACTTAGCCCACTGGTCCTAAGAGGGCCCCACCCTGGCACTGTATTGAGCAGCCCATTGCCCCAGTACCACCTCTTCAACGGTTTTCCATCAATCTGCCAAAAGAAATTAAAATACATCCAATATTTTTTTACTTTAAAGCAATATGGATTGAAGTCATAAGGTTGTTTAAGCTAGATCCATATCTGAATGCATCCTCTAGTGTCTGGCTGAATCCTAAATTATGCATTAATAAATCGTCCATATGGTGGAACGACTGATTAGGAAAGAGAATCGTTACTCTGGGTCATCTTTATTGCAATAATACCTTGAAATCCTTTGATAATTTGGTGCAACAATTTGGCATTCCCAGGTAACAATTTTACAGATGCCTACAACTTCACCTCTTGTTCATCAGATACATTTAGGTATAGGATATTAGCTCCTGGACCCCATTTAGATTATTCAGACTAAGTCTGATTGATGAACCCTAAATGTTGGCATTGTAAATCGAAAGAGGGTCATCTTTGACATACTTTGTGGTCCAAAGTACTGGAATTCTGGAGTGAATTCAGTGAGATTTCAGAGAACCAAATAAAGTTCTCGGTCTTAAAAGAAGGGAGGAAATGCATTAAAAGCTGGATCAAATCAGTATCATGATCTGGACTGCAGAATTGGCCATTTGAAAAAACGTCTTATAGAAAAAGTGGAGACTTGATCTATAATAATAAAAATGTTGTTCTTTTTTTTTTAGGGACAGTAATATATTATTAGTGCAACCTAATTTTTTGGTGCTGTGCAGAGTAATTTTTTTGTGTGTGAGGATGTTTTAGGTTTGTTTATGTTCTTTTGTTTAATCGATTTTTGTCATTATTATGGCTATGTATCCATAAACGTGCATGCTTCACCATATATGCTATTGATGTACTACCAAGGTCAATATTCCTGTGGCGTTAAGCCAGGTGGTTCTGTGGGGGAGGGGATCGTTGCTCGTTCTATGCCTGTATTGTATAATCTTCAAAACAATAAAAAAATGTTAATTACAAAATAATACTAATAATAACATTTAAAAAACAAACAAACTAACATTTGAGGGTGGGCCATTATCAGTGATTTATAGAGATGG
The DNA here is from genome assembly GCA_014839995.1 of Xenentodon cancila. NCBI lineage: Eukaryota > Metazoa > Chordata > Actinopteri > Beloniformes > Belonidae > Xenentodon > Xenentodon cancila. Next base: position 16,427,981 of record CM026211.1, on the reverse strand, counting down.
GATACAATTGCCATCGCACCGAGTCTGCCAGAAACACTTTATGACAGACTGCATGTCCAGCTTAAAAGCACTATATAAATGCAATGCATTATCGTTATTATTATGAGTTGGATGATTTTTATTCTCCCTTTAAGGAAGAGAAGTTCTCTATGATTAACGGCATCCATTAAGAGCATTAATAGGCTGTCATTTGCAATGTAAAGGTGGTGAAATAAAATACTGTGTGCATATACTCTATAAGCTGTATGTTTTGTGTCCAGTCAACGTAGCAAATGTTAAGCATGACTTAACAACAGCACGACATGCAGTCTATCAGTCATTACAATAAAACTTGGTGTCAAAGTGGAATGTTTTTTTTTTCCTTCTTCTTCTTTTTTATTAAATTTTGCTTTCTAACACGGCTTAACAATTTAATCAACTACATGCTGGTTTGGTTATATTTAAGATAATTTTTTACAAAAGAAAAAAAAGTTTGCTTTAAAAGTTATGAGTAACTAAGTCATTTCTCAGAGCTGAAATGTGAATCGTCCCCAGCCGCTTAATGAGTATGCACTCCTGCTTATGTAAATACAGTCTCTAATGCGTATAACTACGCTGGCACAACACTGGCAACCCCACGGCTTTAAGTGCAACCAATGACGGATAGTCTTTATATTGGGTCATATAACCTTACATGGAAATGATTAGGAGGGTTCCACATGTTTACATTAGGAGCATGGTTGACTGTCTTTAAACAAATGCTGGAAGTCTAAAGCAGAGCTTGACCTCTTTTGCTAGTCAGTCAGAAACTTATACATTCTTGTCTTGTTTTGAAAAGTGCATCAGCAAAGTCTAACAACACCAGAGCAGCCACCCAAGACCAAAGACCTTTTATGCAGAACTGCTGTGCACGACTGCTACACAATGCAGCAATTACTATATTTTAAAATTAAAAGAAGCAAAAGTAGTTACAAATCACTGCACTATATTTCTTTAGAAAATTGTCCAATATCGTTTTCAATACATTTTTTCAACTGTTGCCCTTTTTTTTTCCAAAGTCCCCATGTCAGGATTAAGAGTATATTCACGCTAGACCTAAATCCATACTAAGCTCAACTCTACCTGACAGCCTGGTTTGTTGTGAGTTTGCCATCCTCAAACCTGGCACAATTCCTGATTTCTGGCACTGTTGGAAGAGGTTTGGTTTGGCACATAACAACTGAACATGTTGAAGAGGCCATGTATGCCTTCACATGACATGCATTTAACGACTCAGTGGTGTAATCTAGGAGATTCAAAAATGTAAGAGGGCTGTATCTGACCAGAGAAACTTAAAAAAAAAAAAAAAAAGTCTTTGTCATTATATTACCTGTGCTGTTGTCCATGGTGCTGAATCTCTGAGGCTGCGCATGCTTTGATGAAACACTGGGGTGCTTAATGTGACAATGTGATGATCTATGTACAAGCTGCAATTGTGCTAAAGCATGATTGAGACCAGTGTAATATGAGCGTTGGCCAGCTGAGAGTCATGGCTGGGGGAGGGATCAATCATGCCAGGGCATGGCAGGGCTTGACTTGACTGGTGTGAGTGTTCAATTAATTGCTCTAGGAGCATATAAATGCATAGTTTGAGCGATATATGAGGTTTGTCTATTCCCATCATGCATTGTTTCTTTATAAATACAGATTTATGTACAGGAAAAGGCATAGGCAGGGTGTTTGCGTATACAGATGGTTTATACACATTGTGTGTGGACATGAGGGAAAGAAATGATACAAATACAACTCTGCAAAACTTTTGTCCCTCATTCTAAACCATATTTACAACAATAACCAAGGCCGAATTTGCAAAAGCTCTAATACTTTGAGTGATTGGGTTAAGATGACACAACTCCTCTGGCAAACATCCTCACTGACAAACAATAACAAATGATGTCAAATTTCATTTGACATCATTTGTATCACTTCTGTGAAAACTCCTGGACCTCCTTCAAAAATGAAATCCTAAAGTGCAAATTGCAAAATCGTCACATCCATGCTGCTACTATTGCTGTGAGGATGAAGTGAGGAGGAACATTACACCTGACCAGAGCTTGGCATATTAAAGCCATGGTGGTGAGAATTACAGTTGAAGTTGTTGAAGGGATGACTGCAGTCTGTGGAGTTTCTTTGATGGATTATTTAGAAACACAGGGATGTTTGGAGAAGGGTGATGGGGGGGTTTACATATACCTGCATGTGAATAGAAGAGTGTAAATGTAGTGTGTTATTTCTTTACAGCAGAGCCTTTATAATAGAACATAAGGGTTTTATTATAAAGTGGTCTTTTATGGCTTAATAGCTTTTGTTAAAGGCGTGCTAAAGGCGTGTTAAAGCCATGCCTTGTTTTTGCCCCGTTTTAGCTCGAGCAGATTTAGCTCAGTTTCATCCTCTAATCTTTCTGTTATGTTAGTGACACTGGAAGAACAGCCTGGATCATGCGGCTCTACCCTGCCTGTCAAAGCCTATAACATCTCTCACCAGGATCAAGTTATTGCCTTAGCGCTGTGTATCTTTATATTGAATTGCGTGTGATAGAATGCCCTGGTGCTGTCTCGGTTTGTCTGTGAGTGTGCGTGTGTTTGTGTGGGCATGCTTGCATGCACATATGTTTGATTGTGTTATTATTGCACATGGATTATGTAGCTGTGGTAAGTGAGTGTGACACACAAGAGTGGATGCAGCAAATGTCTTTTCTGACCTTAAATTTCATACCATCCCTTCATCTTTCTTCCGCACTCCCACCCTCCTATCACCATAGCCGTCCATCCCCCACAGTGGGGGGATTTATCGGGGCGGTGGAGACAATGAATGTTAAAGTTTGTGGGCCGTGCACCGACGGCTCGGTATGAATATCAGTGCCACAGAGTAAGTGCTGGGAATCAGATGAGCCAGAGCGAAGGAGACGTCAGCACTTTCCCTCCCATCCATTTTCACTCAGCCAGATTGAGTCTTATTATCTGACCCCGCTCCTCTTCCCTCAGTGACCTAATAATATTGTTTCAGTGATCCTGCCCAGCCTGTGACCTCATGACTTCACACAGGAATCTGTAAAAGGACAAGAAAGAAGCCTGATCATGTTTTTACTTTTTAACTTTGCCTCTTCCTTGGCCATATTGCAATTACTGATACTATAGTCTGTGAACACTTTTACAGTAATTGTACTTTTTTTTTTAAACAGGATATTACTCTACAGTGGAATATGCAATATTGTGACAGAGTAAATTTAGATTTTCTTTCATTTCAAATAATGATTCAGGATTCTCTAGTTTACAGAAGTAATACAATCTACTATATATGGTAAACTTATAAAGAACTGCACATATAAATGTTATAATGCTACTATATTGTTTCTCACGGCAATACACAATGATGGTAAAATAATAATCTCTTTGTATGGATGTTCTCCAGATACTTCCTCCCACAGTCCAAAAACATGTATGTCAGGATAGTCTGGGATTCCAAATTGCCTGTAAGTGCTCACACTTATTGTTTCAGTGTTTGTGGTTGTTTGTCTATATGTGGACTTGCGATGGGTTGGTGACCTTTCCAGGGTGTACCCCTGATCTTTCACCCCAAGAGACCTGGGATAGGCTCCAGCCGATTAGTTCCCTATGAAGAAGTTTAGACTGAAGCCTCTGCTTGTTCACTTTCATCTTTAACCCATTATCTATTTTGCTTTGAAAATGGTTTTTCATGTGTGAGACTCTGCAGGCCTCAGTTAGCATGTCAAATGCTACAGTTTGTTGTTAAATGTTATGCTTGTTTGGGAGATTTCCCAGGAGAAAACCTTTTCTCTCCTAAAAGAAACATGACAGAAAGGCAACACTTCAGACTGATTTTAGTTTTCACCAAATGCAAACACAGGTCATCAGCAGTAGCTCCTCATAACTACCGTCAAGAACAGTGGTTGAGATGTGATGATTTGAGCTTTTTTAAAGGGAGTTACTGTACCTGGACACCTATTAAGTTGAGCTTGGCTTCTCTGTATACCAAAGTATTGTAGTCAATTGTGAGGCCATCTGTCTGACAGCTAAAGCTTGGCTGAAATTAGGTCATGCACAATCGGACAATAATCCCAAAAAACACCAGAAAACCTAAAACAGCGAGGCTGAAACAGAAAGTAATCAATATGATCAAGAGTAATCAAAAAAGTAATATAGTGAAGAAAAGTGAGTCACTCAGTGTTGTGGAGGAATTTTGGCCCATAAGCGTTAAACAGAAAACAATTACTTTTGTATTTTATTGTGAAATGTGGTTGGACAAGGTTGGAGCGCACTTTGTTTTTTTTCCACTGCTTCTGCATTTTGTTATAGTTTTGACATAATGATAAGAACCAGGTGAAAGAAAGAACTACTTGTTCAGTTACATTTGGTCACTTGGAAACGGTTTATATGGTATAATCTAGATGAAAAAAAACCTACAAATATCTATTAATTTGACACTTTATACTGTTTTGTATAACACCTAGAGTGATTATATCCTGGAGAGTCCATCACAGGGCCAACACAGAAGCAGACAGTCATATCCTTTTACACTTGTCTGTGGTCAACGCTGAATTAACCAAACCGGATTGCCTTTGGGCTGTGGGAGGAGGCCAGATCACCTAACAACCGCATGCAAAGGAAGGACATGTAAATAATAATCCAGAAACGTTCCAACCAGGCTTCAGACCAGGAATCATTTGGCTGTTAGGTGACTGTATTAACCACTTTGCTCCTGGAATAAAGACGACTTTAAGTACTTCGTTCTTCATTCATTAAGCTGTTTTTCACCCATCAACATGCTCAAGAGAATGTGCGGACAGCTTGGCCCAACGTTTTTCATCAGTTGCGTGTACTTCACGGCTCCGGATGTTGTGCTGCAGATGCCCTCTCACTGAACAAAATATAGGCGAGGGAGAGGGGAGGGGGTTTGCAGAAACGTTCGTCCATCCAGAGAACCCAGTATGGAGGGCATGATGTGGCGGTAGAGCCTAGAGTACACTGCAAATCATAATTTTTTTTTTTTTTTCACCCCATGAACATGTCAAGAATGACAGATGAGTCTCCTTTGATGACTCTGTTTCTTTAGTGCAGTAATATCGATACAATACGTATTTGACATATCCACAATATTGACGAGCGAGTGGAAGGAAACATACAGGTAAGCAGAAAAATAAATTGATTAGCAACTTTTACCAGAACATGCACCTGCACGTTCGCTTACTTGCTCACTCCTACTGAAATGATTAGTTGCCACATTCACACATTGTCTCATCCACTGATTTCCAGACATTTAACAAGAGTGGGTGGGTGGAAATTCTTTGCTAGAAGTCCAAAACAAATGATGTGGGCTCTGGTGTCACGTGCAATACCAACAGACTGCAGAGCAGGCGTAAAAATGACAGTAGTTTGTTTAACAGAGTACCTCTTAGTCTGTTATTTAAAACAATTCCAACACTGTCTGCAGCATATAGCATCTGAACTGTAAACGCAGTGCTTTGTCATCGCATAGCTGGAACTTTCTGGACAAAGCCACTCCTGCAAACTATAGCAGACAAAGAAGTGCACACAAGTACACCTCTTTATCCGTGTCAAGTTCTCTTCTGACACTGGATAATCAACAGCATTAACATAAAGTGTAACTCTGCAAGAAAACTGTAATTTACAATTAATATTAAATACTGTAGGTGGGGATATAAAGCTACAGAAAATTTACAGTCATTTATTCAGTCAATGATTTATTCATTTCGCTGCAGCAGTGGTACTTATCGTTGTTGTCTATCGAAAAGGTACTGCAATTTAATTACCATGATATACAGCCGCTGACACTTGCTTTTTTGCATCCAAATATTTTACCCTACCAAGACAAAGATCTGCAAAGAATCTCATCAATAATGCCTCTTTGATCGGTCAACAGTCTCTGTTATTACTAGCAGAATCAAAGTCGCAATATCTGGGAATTAACATGGTTATGTAGGAGCTTGTTACACAGATGAGGAAAATGGGGGAGATTTAGAAAATAATCCCTCCTCAATCTGGCTACCACAGCTGGTTGTCTCAAGCCTCTCCATCCCTCCCAACACATGCAGATACATTTGCACACAGAACTCCATACTGGTGCCAACATAAACAACGACATACGTGGGGATGGAGATTTATGGGAACATCAAGTGGTGTGATGTGTATGCAATTTCTTTTTTTTTTCTTTTTTTTTTTCCCCCCAATCTGTCTTAACCCTTGTGTACTTACAAATACATGGTTCGGTTTCATCATAGATACTTGCAACCTCGCGACCCTGTTCAGACTTCATGGTAACAGACTTTTAGGAGAAAAATGCTGCTGAATGGGATTAAACAAGTATTGCTGTCAGACTGCAGAACGTCTTCATTCTCTCTTTGTTAGTGTTTCTTTCATGATGTATGCAGTGGTCATCTTTTGTTTTCTGGCGGTGTATTCTTGCAGTGTGTGACTGCTTTGGAGCCAGATTGGCTAAGGAGAAAAAAAAACAAAAAAACCCCACACATCTTGACTTTGTCCTCACTTTTAGAACACGGAAGCATCACTGATATGGCAACTGTGTTGTCGCAAGCAGCAGAAGTCTGAGCTCCAACCAGACCAGCAGGTCAGATGGTTGTATTTACTACTGAAGCATTTTTTCTGAGTCCTGCTTTGTTACAACTCTGGATACTGTTCTTTTTGCACAAATATTGCACACTCTTAACAGGCATGCTCAAGACCTTAAACGTTTGAAAATATCACACACTAGCTGTCTGGCTCCAAGTCAACATCACTGAATGAGTTCCCTGAACATGACCCCATCTTTCCTTTTTCCATGTATTGTGCTGCTTTTGGCCATTGTGGTTATTGCTTTCTTTGATTAATCTTCTTCCTCACTTTCCCTGACACACTGGTCTGAGTCAGTAGACTTCCTGTTGGCTTTCAAAACAACTCTTTGTGTCAGCCTTTCTTCCACACATCTCCGCTCCCCCTTTGTCTTCTATTCATCACTCTGCAGCCCATTTTACAGCAGCATTCTGTGTCCATCCTGCAGCCGTTTCTCGCGCTCCATTACCTTGCTTGTTGGTATCCTCTTCATCTCCCCGAATGCCTGTCTAACCTGCTGACGTGAATGTTCACCCTGCTACTGTATTTTCTTCTTCTTCCCTGCGTGTCGTCTCTTGCCATTCATCTTCAGGTCCTCTGTCCATTTCCCTCCCCCCCTCCCCACCACCACCTCACAGGCAGCCCCACTTCGTCTGGGAGTGGGGCTGCTTTACTCTTGCTGACAGTGCTGTTTGTGTGAACAGAGTGCTCAGCTTCACAGCCCCCTCACCTCCCATTCCTCCCACCCACCCACCTCCGCTCCTCTTCATCTTCCACCTTCTTCCATCCTTTCCTCCTGCTTCCCACCTACATGGCCCCCCAGGCAGGGGAATTAGCCTTCCATCCCAGGCCTGCTAGGCTTCAATGACTCTACGTGGAGTCAGCTCCAACCACACAACCCAGCTGCTAATATCTGGGCAACACAAACCCACTCACAGTGTCTACACACTAGCACACTGCCTGCAAACATAAATGAAGTACTTGAGTAGATATTAGACGATATCACTGTGCACCAATATACTATAGTATATGAATAAAGTCCTTCAATTTAGTTTAGTCACTGTCCTGCAAAAAATATGAGGATTTCGTGACACATTTCTGATCGACAGTGGTGGGTGTTTTATATCCGCGTGGCTGACCCCCAGTGGAATAACAAATGGAGTAAGAAATGTTTCTACTGTTTATATTGAGAAAAGAGCTGATTCTCATAGTCTGTAGAGAGCCAAGTACATCATAAGTGCAAACTACCAGAAGATCAACTGAAACATACATGGACAAGCAAAATAAACATGACCTTTAAGTTGTCTTGGTAGGAGTGCTTTCAGTATGTTTCACTGAATAAATGGTGGTATTCTCCAGCCACCATTCAGTGGGAAGTATAAAACTTACAAAAGGAGCAGTGGGGCAATATTTAAAAAATAAATGTTGCTGTTCAAAGAGGATAGTTTGGTTTGTCTGTGTCCCCAGGTCTGCATTGCACCAGATCAGCTAAATTGAGTACAAGAAATACAGTACAGTTATATGGATAGTCTTTAGTCCATTCATTATTTATGAGAATAAATGTTACAAACTGAAACCTGTGAAGATATCAGTTTTTCATCAGCATCTTTGAGGGCCGCTCTGCTGCTTCCAATCTGCTACAGTGCAATACTAAATAAAGGGATCCATGAATACTCCACGGAAAGACGGAAGAGTAAGAAACATAACAATTCAGCGGTTTCAATGGTTTCAAACTTTTACTTATGTTCATAGAGCTTTAGTAAAACAAGCGCTCGTACTACTTTTGAGTAGTCGGTTATAAAAACGTTTTTTGTTATTAAATTAGGCAGCTACAACATAGATGGTTCTGATATCTATAATATATATCTATAATAATAATTGCACAGCTGATATGCAGCTTTTATTTATTTATTTATATATATATATATATATATATATATATATATATATATATATATATATATATATATATATATATATATATATATATATATATATATATATACACCACACTCGCACACCTTCCCTTCATTCTTTAGTCTGCTGCAGATTCTCTCCTTCTCTTTATCTGTATGCCTCAGTCTCAGACGAAGGAGTGAGAGATGAGGGAGTCCCATCGGCATTCTTTTACAACTCCGTTGCTCACTTGTGTTCAGAGAGCCATCTGTAGTTCAGGGAGACAAAAGAGATGCTCCTGAGCCTCGGCGTCACTCCACAGGTAAGCCATTGCTCTTTTTCTGTCATGCAAATTCACATATCTGTTCAAAGATTCTTGGCTTTTTTTTTTAAAATAGAGGAACACCCTCTTTGTGTGTGACTGCGTACCTGCCTCGTGCTTTTTCCTCTTGTGCACTCTAGTACTTGAGATAGTTGGGGTTGAAAGGAGCTGATACCTTTCTTTCTAAACTTCCAGAGGACATCAAGCATGTGGAGCAAAGCCATTGCATTCCAGTAAACTTGAACTCCTCGAGCTGAAGGGACTGGAAATGAAATTTGGTTTCTATGAGTTCACTGTACTTGTCCTGGAGCTGTGGATTGATTGAGCTGAGACAATTGAACCTTTTTCCCTTTTTATTGTCTGTGCTGTGGACATCTCAGCACACCTGACAAGACTGCATATAAAAAGTGATGGGGCTGTGATTAGATTCTGCTGATAATCTAATCAACATAGTTAACAGTAGTTCAGTGTTAAAGCGCCAGTGGTTCACACAGACACAGCCACACACTCTGCAATGATTGGCCTCACAAGAAACCGCTGAGATTGGGTTGGCAATAAGATGATGGACCTCGTCTGATTTGGATGCCTGCATGAGGCTGAAACTTCATTTTATGCACATTGACTGATTTCTTGGGATTTTGTGTTAAATTGGCCTAGGATTGAGTGTATTGAGTTGTTTGATGATGTTATGAAAGATTTTATTAAAAAAAAAAAAAAAAGAATCTAGCCGTTGCAGTCGTGCTGAATGGTTCAGTGACCTCTAATGTCCTTGAGGGGAGAGTGGCAGGTTTTTTTTTAGCTGAAAGCAAACCAAATATCATATCAAACTTTGTGATTTGCATTTGCAAGAAGCTGGTGGAGAAGATTAAAAAAACCTGGTAGGTGAGAGCTGCTGTAATAAAATATATCTATTATACTTTAAAGGCAATGTAAATACTTTAGTATTTTTTATCAAATGCTTCATTTTGAATTACATAGTTATTCCCTAAATGTTGAACAATTGTACATTTTTCACACACAAAAAACAAATGTATACCATTTAATGAGCATTCTTGGGACTGGTGGTATTTTTAAAGCACTTAAGGAGGTTGTTTAACAAGATAATGGGAATGTGGGGAGGTGAGGCAGGCTGTGCCTGCTTTCATTAAGAGTCTCGATGAAAGCGGTGACTCATGAGGCCAGGAGCAACCTTTTCCATGTTGGACTAACATTTCTCTTCCTCACAGCAAATGCTTAATGTTTCAACTCCTAATCCCAGAGGCATATATTCACAATTTGCCTTCTTTTAAGTGTAAATTAGTAAAAGAAGGAAAATTGCATGTTTACTATCAAATGATATAAAAGTATATACATTTTGATACCCACAACAAAAAAAATATCTGCATTTGGGTGGATTAAATGTTTGTCTTTGTGCTTATCCTCATCTCTGCCTGATGAGGAGAAGATGGGATTTTTTTAACCTCACAAAAGATTTTTTTTATTCACTGAAGAGGGAAGTAATTGGCCTTGTGTGCTCAAAGAGTGTACAGGGTCTCTGAAATACACAAATATTTTAGAGTGAAACATAATTGAGTGAGAGTTAAATCTTATCAAAGCCTGTTGGAGTGCAACTAATCGACTAGGGGGGGAGATGCGTCAAAAAGCAGTTGCCTCAAATTCATTTTGTCTATTCAGATGAGAAAATATTTAGTTTTCAATTAATTAAATCACTATTGTGTTGTTCCACTCCTGCAGAAGATAAATTGAAGTGATTAAGCACTAGCTCAAAATCCACATAGCTCTCTTCCAGATCAAATAAGTCAGTCTGTGCCCACAATTTTAGGTGCTAAACACACAGACGTGCTTATATTTGTGTTCACATTAAGAGCATTGTATGATCCTAAAGATGATCGACCTGGATACTTGCCTACATCCAGGAACAATGGCCTGCAGAGATGAATACACATTGAAAATGTAATTTAATAGTTGATGACAGTGTCAGTGGTGTTTGACATTGGCCCCATTTACAGCTAAATACATCCAACAACCTAGAATAGTCTGATCAGCTGTTTCATTATCCAATTATCTATACATACTTACTTGGGTTAAGCCTTTATAGGGCAGTCAATAAAATTCCTGAAATTTCAAAATTTGAACTCTAGAAGGTTACTGGAGAATATTAAAGGACCTGTTTTTGGTAATAACAATAGACTACTAAGTGACCAAATATGGTCACTTGCCCTGTAAAGGCTTAATAAAATGTTATTATAAAGGTTAGGTAACTATTATATGCTTAATCTCTGTTTGTCATAGATATATAGATTATTTTGTATTCATTAAAACACATTATAGAATTTCTTTTTAAACAGATTTTAATTTAGAATGGGCTTTCAAATATTTTTAATTAATTTTTCACTTTGTATGCATCCTTTAGCACAGACAAACAGAGTAGCCCTGTATTCACTGATAAAATGGTGCATTTCTAAATTGATGTGATTAAAATAAGACTGAACTGTAAAAACAGTGACATTACTTATGTGATTACTCACTTTGTCAATGTGAGCTGCAGCTATGTTGAATTCAGAGGTCAGGTAGGTTTTTCTGATGCTCTTATTTGGAGTTTCAACTTGAGAAGTTGCTGCAGATGAAACTCATGACTAGGAACTCAATAATTCCAACTACAAATTAAAATTGTAATGCACCATTTGGTTTCTTTCACATTATGCAGCTTTCAGCATTTGTAGATTGTTGTAATGTTCAGACTACATGACTCATTGTTTGGTAAGAGGGAGTCTTGAAGAAATCGTGGTACATGACTAATTGGCGATAAAGAGAGAGACACATGACAATCTGACAGCAACCCAGTCATCTGTCTTCAAAACCATGTTTTGTAAAAAAAAAAAAAAAAAAGAAAGAGGAAAAAAAGTAAAAGGCTTAACCACAAAGCAGAAGTATCAAAAAATGATCCAAGGTAGGAAACAAGGGTGCAGGTTGTTTGTGCTATGATTTATTTCAGAACGCAAAAAGAAACAAAAAAGACCATAAGTGAAGGAATTGATTTGCTTGGCCAGATGCCAGAGATTGTTTGTGTTTCATAGAGTCAAAGGTGACTAAAACATCTTTTTCAATTTAAAAACTAGTTGCTTGTTTATTGGATGGTTTGGCGTGGTTTCAACTTTACCGTTTACAGCGTTTTCCCCATTCAAACTTCAGGTTTCTTTTCCCCCTTGGTGACCCATGCCATGCTCTCTCACATGCCATAGCTTTAATGGAGAGTTGCCGGACATCTCCAGGAATTTGGCACATTTTTTATACGGAGTTTGAATTTTCTAACCGTGCTTGCATTGGTTTTCTCCGGGTACTCCGGCTTCCTCCCACAACCCGTACGACCCATACGTTTGTGGTCGCCTCACTCATAGTACCAGGATTTAAAGTTAAAATAGCAAACACTAACAAATATTTTATGTCATATTAATTTTGATGTAAAATTATACTCAAAAGTTAAACTTACTCTCTTAACAATTACTTAATACAGTTATGTAAAACCACTTGGCATAAGATTTTTAGGTAAAAGTTATGTAATATTTTACATCTTGTAGCTGTGGTTATACTTAAACCAATATTTCCACTCAACGACTTTACAAAATGAAAACAAAAAGTTAAAATTTCATATGCTAATACCTGTAACTTAATATGGTAGAAATTACACGTCGGTGTTCAATATTATAGTTTAAACTGAAACGTGTTTCTAAAATTTCTCACAAATGCTCTTGTCTGTCTCACATGTTGACTTGAAGCTTACATTTATTACATGTTTAATATGCGTGCTTTTTGTTTTTTTTTTTCTTCCAGGGTTTTTGAAGGTCAGGTGTCATTAGTGAAATGGAGTTCTTGTCAGTATGGATTGCTTCTTCTTCGAGTCTACCCTTTCTGTGTCTCATCTGGGGTAAGATAGTCAAATGTCACCATGGAGCTTTCATCACAGTAACCATGGCCTTTTCAACTTCCATCTATGTTCAGGCCATTCAAATGAGTCATAGAAACGCTGAAATGTAAATTTCAGTTTAACATGATATCCCCTGTGCGTTATATGTAGGTTTCCTTCTTCATCTGGGCCAAATGCCATTTTATATTAATTTGTTCAATGCATGTCTCGGTCAGTTGATAATCTAATATTTATCTCAGAATTGCTCCTGTATAAATTGACTTCCTGTGTCTTTGCAGCATCTAAGAAAATGGGTCACAATTTAGAAAAATAAGTGGGTGATTTTACTTTAAGGTCCTATTCATCCAATAAACTTGTGTAAAAATGGGTTTACTCATGGCAAACAAAAAAGTTTGGTATGGGAATTTGTTACTTCAGGCACATCGTTTATTCTGAACTTCAACTGTGCGGCCAGTCATGACATTCCCTATTTGGGTTTTTTTGGCATGATGGAAATCATATAAAAGTAGGGAAATAATTATATTTTTACCCTGCAAGAGAGCTGAGATAGTTTCCATAAGACCCCCATATCCCTAAATAGAAATACTTGTGTATAGATATTGGATGGATTGACTTATCTCTATGACAGGAGAAAAGACATGACTTAAATAAACAACCAGATTAGTTAGAAGAGGGATGAGGGATGGGATGTATCTCACTTCCTGACCAATTTCAGCCTCTCTTCACTGATATTGGTCAGGAAGTCAGGCAAATCCATTTTCAACATGAACATCTTCAAATTTTATCTAGAAGTTTCATATATTACAGTACTAACCACTACATCATTGTGCACCAAAAATATGTCAAATTGCACACATGTAGAGTAATTGTAGATGTTTACTCCTATGAAATAAGGGAAGTATTTTACAAATTAATTGCAAGAAAGCATTGAAGTAAGTAATAACACCTAATGAGGGTTGCATTTACTCTAAATTTAAAGATTTCGATAACATACAGTTGTATAATATGCTTGATAATAGCAACTAAATTCACTTTTACTTTACTTGTATAGCACATATTTACAACAAAGTCACCCCAAAGCACTTTAAACAGAAAGCAATAAAAGTTTACCAAGGTAAATACAATTTGTATTCCAATTATAATCAAATCACACGCCAACTGAGGGAAAGGCATTGTAATTTGTGCATTATCCGATTCATTCCAATTAATTCCTATTGACTCCAAAATTCAATTAACAAAAAACTACCTAGCTAAGGAACCCAACCCCCCACCGAGGGCATGCATGAGGCAATGGTGGTGAGGACAAAATTTGGTTAACAGAGCTGGAAAAAAACACCTCAGCAGACCCTGGACTCAGAACCAGACTCAGGGAGAGCATCAATATGCCTGGACTGGTTGGGGGTTTGAGATTACAGGAAAAAGAGACAATAATAAAGACAAATGCAAGAAGAGCATGGACATCTCATCAGTGAAGCTACTGTATCTTTAACTGTAAGCTTCATCAAAAAGAAAAGTTTGAAGCCAAATCTTAAAACTAGAGACAGTGTCTGCATCCCAATCATGAGCTGGGAGCTGGTCCATAGGAAAAGAGCCTGATAAATGAAGGCTGTATCTCCTATTCTAGTGTTGAAAACTCAACACAAAAACCTGCAGTGAAGTGCTCGGCTGGGATGATATAAAACTATACTATAAGTTAATTAAGATAAGAGGGATCTAGGTCATTAGAGGCTACCTTAAGTGATTAGCAATGTAGCACCAGAGGAAGACCTTCCAGGTGTTTGTGTTAGTATGGATGTACCTCACCTCTGTACCAAAGTCAGACGTGAGAAGCGTCATCCCTCTTCTAACTTTCTATATTACCGGTGTATATATATATTATATTTAGCAGACGCTTCTACCTAAACCGACTTACAATGGAGGAAAGGAGTCAAGTCCCTTTGCACCGGAAGACAATGATGGGAAGCAAAGATTGTGAAAATATGATCTCTCCCAGTAATCCTCATGAGAACTCTGGCTGCAGCATTTTAGATCAGCAGGAGGCTGTTCAGTCATTTTAGGCCATGCTTCTCATAAGGCATTGCAGTGGTCCAGTCTTAAAGTAAAAATGTATGGAGTAGTTTTTTTGGAGTATTACTAGATGCCAAAGTAATGCCATGTAGAATTACTACATGAATAGACAATCTCAATCTATTTCTGAAGTCCCATTCCCAAAGACAACACACACACGCATATATATATATATATATATATATATATATATATATATATATATATATATATATATATATATATATATATTCTGATAGTTGAAAATGGGTTCCATCAGGTGTATTATGAATTTGAATTTCACTTCATAAACCAGTAAAATGTTTATCAATCATTTCACTACAATAAACATACGCCACCCTCTTCTTTCACATCCTTTTCTTGTAAGTTTCATATATTGGTCTTATAGCATTTAGTTGCTAAAAAACAAATATTGTGAAAGAAAAAAGTAGAAATGCAGAGTACATGTGGACTTTATACTTTTCAGTTATCAAAATTGTACATCAAAATAAATGGATATGTTTTCCCATGTCAGGTGAATATGTAATTAATCTGATACTAACTAAAAGATGTGGTGATAAAACGATGCAAAATCCTCAGCTGGGCTTTTTAGAAAAATAGCCAAAGGCAGTAGCTAATTATTTCCTTTTTTCTCAACTTATTCAGATACTGTACATTTATTTTATATAAATACTTTATTATTCAACAACATAACAGAAAGAGAGAGAGGTTGTTTGTGACCGAAAGCAGGAAACATTGAATAAGTTTCAACCTCTACTTTTATTTTTCTGGTACAACTGTCTTAAGGATAAAATGAATTTGTCATGCTCATTTAAATAAGCGGGAGTGTAGAAATGCAGGAGGCACTGGCTGGTTGAAGCAATGAAAAGTAAACTTTATTTAGCTGGTGCAAATGCAGTGCATATGTCCAAGCCAGAAAACAAAACCACAGGGAGCAGGCCAGTAGAGCAAGAAGAGGGAGTGACGGGTTCTGGCAGAAGACGGAGGAACTAATAAGCAGAAGAATTACTGTGTTTTCCACTTGACCTCACTATAAAACATAAACATGACTTTAAAAGAGATGTGAGGGAAAATTCAAAAGAATTTAAAAAGTAAAATGCAAGTATACTACTGAGATCATAATTATTGTAGCAGTAAGACTCCCAGTCAGCAAAGTAATCATTGGATCTCCCTTTGCATTTACAGATATTGATATTTATATCACCAAGGTCTCCAAGTAGGTTTTTCCAGGTCTACTTTCTTAGGCAAACGAGACCAAAACCACAAATGGGGAGCTAAGGGAAACTCAGGTGCAACAATAAAACCTGAGGGAGGGAACAAATAAAAAACAAAAGGTCGGTCTGGGACCTTGACATCTTCGGAGAAGGCTCATCTAGTAAAAGTATTGTTTACCAAAAAAAAATATTCAAAGTTTGATCCTTTTGGATTACACCAATCGCCACGAGCTAAAATGTAAAGAGGTTTTGCTCCTTAAACTCTTGAACTAGAGTAAAATTTGCTGATTATATATTTAACTTGTAAGAATTTTTCAGTTTAGGACATGGAATTGGAGTGTTATTTGTGCATGTTTATACTGTGTATTTTTATATCTGAGAAAAGGAAGAAAAAAAAACGCCACTGTGAAAGATTTACCCGTATTCATATATGCAAAAATGTATGCAAATGCTCTTGTGTTTGGTTGTTTGTATGCATCCTCTGTAATGGCCAATCTTGCCCTTCATATTTGACGTGAGGTGACTGGTTCCGCCTTGATCTGAGCACTCTGCCTCTCACTCATGTTGTCAGATGCAACAGAGCATGCACTTCACAAACAACTTGGTCATTGCTTCAATGAAGGTCAAGTTTTAAGCAACCCAGTGGAATAAGACCGTCCTCTCTGTGGGGCCTTGTTTAAGCAAGACTCATGCTTTGATATTAGGCACTAATTGGAGTAAGCTTTTGCAATGGGCTCCTAGAAATGAATTTATTCATAAACTCCAGTGTATAATAATCATATAATCCTAGCCCCAGTGTTATGCGTGGATGGCTTGCCTACTTTAAGGTTACCGTCCTGATTCAAGCGCACTGAACCGCAGAATGTCCCCTCTAAGCCTGGCTGAAGGATGGCCAACACCACCTATGACTAACAACAGGGATTAAAGTGATAATCATTACTCTTCCCCAGGGGAATTAGCTAGCGGGACATTGACACTGAAGAAAAACCACAGGTGAACAAGGTCTCTGATATCCCATGTTTTTTTTGTTTTTTTTTTAACTCCTCCCTATATTCTATCTGCATGGCCATCGGGGGGATTTAATTTGCAGTAATTACTTTATTGACTCATTTTCAGGGCCGTATCACCGCGGTTTCCCATCAATAACACATATGCCAGGATGAATAATGTGGCCACACACAGTGGGGTGTTGTCTCAGACAAAAGACCATAGCGCTGTTTCCCACTGCGGTGGGTGTTCATGTCATGCTATCTTTCCTCCATTCTTTTCCTTGATAACGCTCTTCACACAGCCTGAGTCTCCATTCCTTTCCATCACTTTACATTATCACCCATCACACCCCTTTCCTGCTCTGCTCCAACTCCTTCCCTCCTTCTGCCTCTTGTGTCTCCAGGCACGCAGGCCCAGCAGGCCTTCAGGTCTGAGCCCAGGAACCTCACTGTGTCGATGGGAGCCACAGCTGTGCTGAAGTGTGAGGTGCTGCGGGCCTCAGGGACTGTGCAGTGGGTGAAAGATGGCCTCCTCTTGGGACCTCAGAGCAGCCTGCCAGGCTTTCCACGCTACAGCATGTTTGGAAAGAGAGGTAAACAGGAACTGTCACGGAATAGGGTTTATAGTCCTATCTGAGATATATAAGTGCGTTATATAAAAGCACCACAAAAAGTGGAGAGTAAGTTAGATGCTTACAGGTTAAATAGGTCATCGAACATACAAACTAGTAGCAACATTTAGGTGTGGTAACATGAAGCTGCAGCATGTGGCAGAACATGGTGATGATAGTTGGAAAGGTTACATCCATGGGAAAATCAACAGACAGTATCTTACACCTCCCTCTTATCCTGTCACTCATTGCAAAGACAAATACAAAATACAGATGGAAGCAACACGAGTGTCGGATGATCAGTGAAATGTGAGAATAGAGAATATGCACGACAGACTATAAAAGGTAATAGCCAATTAGACGGCAAACCTGAGAGGAAGAAGAGCATCTGTTCTTGATCAGCCCGCAACAAGAAAAGCCGCACTTCACTGTCGCGCACTGTGGGACACCGGGAATGACACGCAGGCTAAAGGGGAAGCATGGTCCACACACACATGTTCACACATGTTCACACGTCCTCGCTAATGGACAGCATTTACAAAAAGAAATCTGTGTAACACGAGACACAAAACCCCATTAAATGGTAAGACATTGAACAAGCATGGAACACCAAAATAAGAACCTGAGCACACAAATATGAGGACTACAAGCACACATGTGGTGCCAAACACTCATGCACTCACTCATGAATAAAATATCCATCAGTGCAGGTGCACTTCGGGAAAGAAACTGCAGAATACAGACTGATGTATGCAATCACTTAAGACTGCACAGAAAAAGCAAAATCATTTAGGATGACACTTGACTACACTTGATTGGCCACCAGTTTTCACTGATTGTCACCATCAGCAATGTTTATTGGTGCTTTAAAAAAAAGCCTGAAATTACATATTCACAAACACAAGAGGCCTGCATTGATTTCAAAATGCACTTATGTTAAAAGCAGCAGGCTTAGTTTCCCCAGGCTCCGGAAATAATGTCAATATGGACTGACATGAGTCTTCATCACTGCAGCAGTGGCGTGTAAGAACTCTTACTGTGAAGACAAACACATACATATAAAACTGATAAAAGAGCTTGTTCGAGGCACTAGAGCATGAGGTTTTTTTTTTTTTTTTCTAATTCATTTTGAATTATTGGTCCACAAGCTATAATTTAATTGTAGCATCTGGCCTTCAGCCAGTCAGGCAAAATTTAATTATTAATGAACACACCTCAAGTTCTGCTTATTTTTCATTAGTAATATCAACCAAGTATTAGAAAACATTCATTAACTGATAGTCTATAAGATGGTTTGACAAAGTGGGATTTTCTTTCACTTTTTGTTGCAAAGATGAAAGTATTTGTAAGTCTTGGAAAGTTTTCAATTGTTCTTTTTATTTAACTCTCGTACAGATGCATAAAACAAATAAAAAGTGATAAAGAGCCTTCAAGTGGTTCACAGCTGTTGTATTGTGCATACTCTGGACACCTCATTCTTGCTTTTAGAAATAATTACAGCCTTTTTATGAGCTAGTTTGTAGCTTGTGTGATGCAGAACCAATAAACGAATGACAGTGTGAAAGCTTTTTGGCCAGGTGGTAGTGCTGGAACCAGTTCAGAGCTTGTTCAACTTTTGAACTTTCTAAGAACTGGTTTGTTTTTCTAAAGCCAGAGAGCTACTTCAGAACCACACAGTTTTAAATGTTAAATGTCTCTTCATTTATATCATTTGAACCACCCTCTACTTGAATGTCTGTTGAAGGCTGCAGTGAAAGGAGACAATCTACACAGATCACAGTATTGGTCTCATCCACCCATTAAATTAGCATCTTCATATGTCCTGATATATGCTGCTAAACCTCACCTGAATTTCAAACACTGATGATGATAATTACAATTATACCTTCAAATACGCTCTGTTTCAACCAGAATCTATGTGCACAAAATGGTTATATTAAACCATGTGATAATACGGAATATGGTTGCAATTCCTTTTTAATAAATTGAATTGACAGCAGACAGGAATGAGCCTATTTATGATACATACATAGATACAATTAAAACACAACAACACTAAAACACTTTTATGAGATATCTATGATATGACATAACAGTGGAAAAAAACAACGCATGGAGCCTCTAAACCACATTCACTCATAAAAAAAAATTACAATTACCATTTTCAGCAAAATGATACCATGCAAACTCTACACAGAAAGTTCCCTAGCAGTTCAGGTACTTTCACATTTGAGGCAACAGTACCAACTATGAATTGGACTGAATTGAAACATACTTTGGACCAAATTGTATTGTGTTTATTAGAGTGTGTTTAACTTTGTAAACTTTGTGAGCTTTCCAAGTGCCTTAAGATGGAGCTATAAACGTAAAATGAAGCGAGTTGAATTAAGTATTAAGTAGTAACCATCAAACATCATACTGCCTTTTTCTCAAACATTGTCCGTTCTATCAACTAAGTATAGAAACTTAAATATGATCAAAATACAATAATACAGTATATTATTCTTATTATACTTTGTAGTTTATACTTTTTAGTTTATTTTACAATAGCAGTATTTCAATCTCTGTTGATGAATACTGAGAAAGCCACTACTCTGCAAACTGAACTTTGTTGCACGGCTGTAGTTACAAAATCATCACTGGGACAAAATGGAAAGCTGTTTGGGTGTTCTTGGGCCACTGACATCAAAATATCCTAAAGCATATGATAAGATATGATTTGCTTGGAGAGAAAACTGCAATCCTAATTGTGAAAGATTAGCCATTATCTTGGCTTGGATCTGTTTCAACTTTCCATAACAACACTATTAATGGAAAAGGAATTTTGAACTTTACCAGGAAACTCTCAAATAAAATGTCTTTTTCCGTGAGAAATCGCTGAACGACGTGGGTTGTGTTTAGCCTGACCAGCCACACCTGGTCGCGTCAGAAAAATTTCCACTCATTTAATGAGTCTGGTACCTCTTTCATTCACTGCCATTTCCACCAGTGCAGAACGGTGGAAAGGAGTGTTGCAATCGCAGTGTGCCTGGGGTAGTCCTTTTTGAAATGACTCATGCAGAAGTGTCCAAGAACCGTGCTTGGAAACAGCCAAGGTGGCTGCAGAGTTGCTCAAACAGTTTGTTTTTTGTTTTTGTCGTGCAAAACCAGCCATTGTTGCTCACCGGCATTCCTATTTCACGGCTCGCCATTTTGGATGTCTTTTATGGATACTTGTTGTCACTCTGACTGTACAACATGCCTCATTTCTCTGATTAGATGTATGCCTATCCGGTGGCATCCAGAAACCATTTCTTCTACATCTACCTGTGTTGTCCTCTGTCTGGAAGTTGAATCCAGTGGAACCAGAGTAATTCTTTACATCGAACAGGAAATTTAATTTGGATGAATGGCCAGGTTAGCTAGAATAGTAGATCTCCAACCAAAAGGTTGGTGTTTCAATACCCAGCCATTCCACTTGTCAGAGAGTCCTTGGACAAGACACCAAAACACCACAATGTCCCCCTGATAAATACAAAATATTGAATAAATAAATAAACACATTTTACTGTTTGTAGAGAAGCACTGCATGTGTGGGCATGAGAATGAGAACCAGCAGACAAGCACCAGGCGACTGTCGAAAGGAAAACTCCCCTTAGCAGTGGAGATAAATTAAATAAAGTCTGCACAACATTTATCATTTTTACAAATTTCAGGAAAAATAGCTCACACTACAGGACAACAGTAGATACAAGTTGTACATATAATGTTATGTAAAAAATGGCCAAATCGTAATTATTAAGATTAAATCAACAAAACATCATTGGTGGAAGTCCTGAAGTGAGCATTCAGTTTGACACGATATGAACTTGTGCCTAAGTCGTTGACAATTACCAGAAATGTAAAGTTATATCAGGATCTACTTAAAATAAAAGTTCATACTTTTGCCAGCAATATATTATAAAATTGTTATTTTTCTCAATAAAGAAAAATGGCACATATATTTTTCAACAGGGTGCCAATTTCTACTTTTAGGATGTGCAAATCTAATTATGTTTTAAGGCATATTTATGCAGAAATAAAACATTTCTTTTTTACATGGCTCTCAAACTTTTAAGCAGCTTCTCATGTGCAGTAAAGATGTGCCTTTAGTCTTTGGTCTGGTGCGAAAATGTGGATTTGCATAAGGCAAGATTTATTTTACTGCTGGCAAAATTGTTATGTGGATATGCTGTATCCCAAAGTCTTAAAAGTCCTAACACATGCTCTTTGCTACTTGATTGCACTATTTGTGAATAATTTAATAAAAGAGGAATGTTGTTACTAGCTTCAATATCTCTCTCTCTGCACTCGGTGACAACTTAGATGTGAAAATTGCTTCTGGTTGATGTTAATTATCTTCCCTGGTTACTTGATGTGCATTTTTAGGTCTGAGTGGTTGTCAGACCAAGATACTATTTTCCACATGTCAGTCGGCTGTGAGCCCTCAGGAGCTAGAAAGCCAACAGTGAGCGTCATCTAATCCCCATAGGTTATGGCAATGCATCAAACAAATCAGGCCCCTTTCCATGCCAGACTATCAGAGGAGGGCTGCAGACTGAGGCACTCTATGTGGCATCAATTAATAGACAATTTATTCAGTTGGTGTTTTGAATCCGGGTTTGGATGACATTTACCACATTGGAAACTCTTACTGAAACAAAATGCTATGACACAACAACGTGCATGTCAACCAAATGTGTGCATTTTCCCTAACATGCAAAAAAATAAATAATAAAAGAGGTTTTATACTATTTTTCTTTTCTCACTAGTTTATAGTGAAATGAAATACCCCAAAATGTTCACTGTTACCAAACTGAATGTTGTTACTTTTCTTATCTTACACTTTGAAACGTGCTTCAGTTATCATCACAGTAAAAGGAAAACGGAAAGAAGTACAAAAAAAAACAAAATAAAAAATCCTGGCAACCTGTCCAGGGTGCACCCCTGCCTCTCGCCTGTAATGAGTCAGGATAGGCTCCGTCAGACCCCCGTGACCCTGCAAAGGAATAAGCAGGTGTGGAAAATGGATGGATGTATGGAAAATAAAACCCTTTTTTTTTTTTTATGCAAATGATCGAAACCTGTGTTCAGAAATACTGTGCATATATTGTAGCTGGCTCACACTTCTTTATCACATCAAAAGTGGTTTTTTTTCTTTTTTTTGTTTTTTTTTGTATCTCTGTTGCAGGACAGTACCATCTTAAGATTGAAAATGCCCTACTGGAAGATGAAGCCCCCTACGAGTGTCAAGCTGGCCCGTCGGAGACCAGCGATGCAATCATCTCCAACACAGCCTGGGTCACCGTACAAAGTGAGAAACTAAAATTAATGTTGGTTGATGTAGGGACTGAGGCTAGTAAGCATTTTTGTTTTGAGTAATGATGTGTATAATAAGGCACATTAAATAGCCTCTGTACTCCAGTAACATACATGACCTTTTGACCAGTAATCAGCATATAAAGAGCTGTTAAATATTAATTTCCATTCCTATGTTCAAGATAAGAAGGTTGCATTTGAAGAAGAGAATACATTTCATTTGCCCTTGGAACAGTAGATTGCAACTATTTCCGGAAAATATTTCATTAAACTTTTCAGAGAATATTTATTTCTTGAACAGGTACTTTGCTTCTCTTACATGATCCTGTAGGTCTAGGACTTGAACCAGCAGCTGCAAAATAAAGTAACCACGCAGCCTGGATTCTCAGGGAAACTAGCGTTATTTGTGTCGCTTACACGAGAATGGAATATTACAGAGGTAACAAAAAAAGTTCCTTGGACTGAAATATGTGTAACTGTGAAAGTATAGTGACATAGTTGGACCACCTGTTGTTCTTCAGTAACAAACAATATTACTTTGCCATCCTTTTTGCTCATGTGTTCAAGCCCATATGTGGTAAGGAACGGACTCTAAAAGAAGCTTTCTTTTCCAGGCGGTTTATCTACCCCCAAGCCCCCCACCCCCTCTTCCTTCCCATTCTCACCGTCACACAATTTGTCCCTCTGTCTGGTTGAAGTTTATTCTTTGGCAAACGTGGGGGAGGGGGTGGATTTTGAAGAGCGGTGTTGCTGTGGCACTTTGAGCGGCCTCGCTCTCCTCTGGGAAGAGAGCAGGTTTTTCTGACATCTATGGGCTGGCGGGAGAGATGGTGGGTGGTGTGGGGCGGGCAGTGGCAGAGGCTGCAGGCGTCTCCTTTAAATGACTACTCTTTATTCTACACTGCAACAGCTTCATGTCCTACAGCAGGCCTACACCTGCAGCCACAGCAGGCTCAACTCCCACATTTATTACCTCAGCTGCCTATTGCATGTGCACACACATGCACAAAGCCAGCACAATTGCCTTTGGCCTTGTCGGAAAGGTCAAAATAGGTGGGAATTATGTTCACACTAAATCAGGAATACTTTCTTCCATGCTCAGATTCATATCCTGCCCACACATTACAGCAGGTGTTTTTGAGTTGTGCTTTAGATGGACAGTTGCAAAGGCTAAAGAACGAAGGAGCAAACCTAAAAAGCACTTTGCAGCCTTGATCCCAAAAGATCATTTGTTCCACACCAACAATTCCTGTGAATCAAAACATGAGAGGAATCTGGGGCTTGATAATGAGCTGATGAATTCAATCTTCTGTTAGTGCTGAACTGGGACTGGAAACGATGCATCCTTTTTGAAGAGCACCGTCTCTGATAGGTTTTCCATGGACTTCTCCATCAGGCGACTACAGCTCCCAAGGCCCCACACCCCTGGCCATTCAACCATGGCCATACCCTATTAAGCTCTGCATCAAATCAAAACACCATAAACTCTTTATGAGGAGCTACCGCAGGAGATATGGGAGGAATTTCAAAACAAAAGCGAAATTGCTGGTTATAACATTGATATCATCACTGGCTAATTCAAGACGGATTATCACAGGCAGTAAATAGCAGGGATAGAGAGAGAAATGTCAATAAGCCCCTCCATGGGCTTACAGAGTGATGTTTTTTAAGACATTTCCATTGGTGTAACATAACTGTGTGTGTTTTTGCCTTCCCGCAGAGCTTAGAGAGGGGATTACTGCTATAGGCAGATCAAGTGGCAGTGAGGAATCCATGACAATAACAACCTCTTCCCCCTCTTCTAAAACCCCTTCTTCTGCTAAAACCTACCCCACACCGGGCCTGTCACATACCTGACACATCCTGTGTCTCAGTTTGTACCATTAGCCTTAGCATTTAATCCTATTAATGAACAACTCTCTCCTTCATCACACTGCGTGTCTGTGCAGAGGCCGCCTCCAAATGTTCACAACTCATTTTTGTTTTTATGTGTTCTGGGTTTAAACCGAAATCACACATGCAGCCGGGTCTCGCGCAGATATGCATGAGTGTGTCCATGTGTTTTAATGTTGTCAGTAGCAGTTCAAGGAGGACATTTTTGAAACCAAGGCAGTGGTGAGGTTTAGGCGGTGGCTAATGAGTTTAGCACTTGAAGAGTATATAATGAGCCTTCATTCTCTGATTCCTTGTTATGAATAATGGAACAACTTAAAAATGGGGGCACAAGCAACAGAGAACATGACGACTTTGCTCATCCTTGTTCATGAAAAGTTCTAACACTTGTCCAAGATATAACCTCATCAGGGGGCGGCGTGTTAAACGCAAGTGTGACGGTGGGCATATTAGAGAGCCAGACCGAAGTTAGAGAGTCGGTGTCTTTAGGGGACGTTCTGCTTAATAATAAAATGAGACACTTAAGGGGCTGCTTTTAATTCCATTTTGAGTGTATAATTAGGGTACATTTACAGTTGAGTCGGCTCAGAACTTGCACGCGTGTGTTACATTTAAGTAAGTGGCCAAAAGGGAGGGGGGTGTTGACAAATATGAATTTAATATGTACATAATGGAGCAAAAATAAGGAGCACTTGGCTGGGAGGGGTGATGGAGGTACCAACAAAAGTGCATACAGAAAAAGAAAAAAGCAAGTGGGAGGGGGGTGAAATCTGAAATAAGAACTGTGTTTCAGTGGCTTTCATTGCTAGAGATCACACACCTGAGACCTACCGTGTTCACATGTGTGTCGGGATGAGTATGTGTTTTGATGCACAAATAAAAGCACACTCTTGAGCATTCACATATTCATTCATGCATGCACTTTTTTTCTTTTTTTTATTCCCAAGAGGTAAAAGTGATAAGTTATGAGAAGCCAAGTCTCCATCACTTTTAGACACGTATCTCCTAGGTCAATATTACCCATGTGGTCAGTACTGCATGTCACCGTTACACCACACATACCGCTGCCTATTTCGTGTGTGTTATGCTGGCCTTTGTCAGTGCAGTTGGCCATGCAGTTCTGCATGCACTGTATACTTTAGCTTTTCTTCAGGTGTTTGTGCGCAAAGACGAAGAGAATAATGTCAATGAAATGGAAAGATAGGTGCAGAGAGCTGCTTATGCATATTGATGTCTGTCTGCTAATCTGCTTCTTATCCGCCTTATCCATCCATCTGTCTGTATTTGTGTAATGAATTGAATTTTGCAGCTCACTGTTTGCTGTCTGAAATGCAGGATCAAGTCCTTGCCTACCTATTTTTATGTTCCTATATGTACCTCAATGAAAGAGCTGGAATAGGAGAGGCAAAAGGTTAGTTAATTCGGAAAAAAACACATTTGCTTCCTATTCATTGTTCTGGATGCATAGAGAGTTTTTTTTTGTTTTAATTTAAAATATATACAAATTTATATATGTGCAGGCTTAGATGTCTAAGTTCATTCTGACTGGGCTGAATGGGTCACATGGTTTGTCTGAGTGGATGTGATGGATGGCAGGCTGTAAGTCCCTGTCCAAGCTGGAACACACCTTCCTCCGCACTTCTGCAGTTTAGCTGCAGTGGTCAAGAAGGATAGCATTTGGGGGGGGAGGGTGGGCTCAGGTTGCTTGAGAGGGATGATGGAGTGAATGAGAGATACGAGGAACAGGCCAGCATGAGTGAGCGAGGAAAAAATTAGATACCTGCCTGCCTCATTTGTGGACATATCATTATTCTTATTTTAGGATTGGTTAGGCTGCCAGACACTCCTCGAGCACAACAAGTGATGCGCCTATGTGAATTGTGTGGGCTTGAGAAGATTGAGAGTGCAGGGGCTGTCAATAGATGCATGGCCCAGTCATCTTCTCAGGAAAGAGGGGGGGAAAACAAACAAATGCATCTCATTATTGCAGCGTGCGCCTCTGCAGTGCTCTGGGTAACCCATCACAGTCCACACAGATTCAATTGCTTCTTTTAAATCAGTTTGAAGCTGCAGCCACATCTCATCTGTCTCAATAGCAGACTAGAGCCACTGTTCAACTCTGCACACTGCAACAGCTCCTCCTAGTGGTGAAGAATTGACCGGGCGTGCTAAAATAGGTGCAGAGGAGCTGTTGAATGGCTGGATGATTTGCTTGATTGTGGTCCAGCTGTTTATCCATACAGTCAATTCATTTCAAAATTCAACAACAGCTGTCTCCCTTCTCCTGTTATCTGCTGCAGTTGGTCTGTACTCACTTTTAATTCTTGTAAAATGTCCACATTTCCCTCTCAGCTGGTCTTTCATTTACTCACAGCTATCTTTACTGGACTTTCCTTCCTACTCTCAACCAGCCTCTCCACTTGATCTCTGATGAAATTTGACATGCTCACCCTCTTGTTCAAACGTGACACAATCTCCTGTCATTTTTCTGTCAGTCCATGATGTAATGGATCATCTTGGTAGGAAGCAACAGATCTGCAGAATCACTTTGATAATTAGTTTCTGATGGATTTCTCATTGCACTGTAATCATTGTTGGTCCCTTCTATAAAAAGGTATAATGTTGCTTTGTTTTCAGTTGTTGTTGTTGTGTTTTTCTTTTCTGGAATCCCTATTCATGGTCAGATAAAAGGACTGTAGAGTAGAGCAGCAGAGAAGCGAAGACTGCTTTGATCAGACCAGAAAGCACACATTTAGCTGGGGGTGTGTGTGTGTGTGTGGGGGGGGGGGGGGGGGGGGGGGGGGGGGGTTGGTGATCTGAGGCGGGAAGTGTTTGGTGTTTTCTGTGAGAGATTAGCACTGGAACAGTTTCATCTGTGTCTCCTCGCTGTAATCTCCTCATGTCAACAGTTTGTATTCAAACACAATGCGCCGTCAAACCTTACAGTAACAGTAAGTTGTGATTAGTATAAAACATAAGCTGTTCTTCCACTCGTGCAGTTCCTCCATCCAAGCCGTACTTCGACATGGATACGACAGCAGCTTGGGTGGCAGGGAAGACCTACGCCGTCACCTGTGTTGCCCCTGACGCAAAGCCTGAAGCCCAAATCACTCTGTATAAAGGTGCGTTAACCCTCAGTTGCTTTGTATTTAATGGTGATGGTCAAGCTGACAGACTAGAAAGGAAAGGCGATGGCTTTTTCTTCTTTTTTTTTGACATTCCACATAATAGAAAGTTGATAGGCTGTAACTTGAAAATGTAAACACGAAAACTTTTACAGAGGAGAAAATGCAGTTTCAGTAAAGACTTCTTGTTTTGCGGAGTTGAAAGGAACAGACGTGTGTGTGTGTGTGTGTGTGTGTGTGTGTGTGTGTGTGTGTGTGTGTGTGTGTGTGTGTGTGTGTGGGAGGATATAAACTGAGCATTGGAATTTCCAATTTCCTCTGACGTTACAAACACACACAGAGTGAATCACAGCTCGCTAGGTGTTCACATAAACAACTACAAACCATGTTGAGATATGTTCTGTTTGTTTTCTTAGTGGGAATTAGACTCCGGAGTTGTGCTGCTGGTGTAAGATAAATATATTCTTATTTAACTGTACATGTGCATCTTAATTACATTCAGTGAAATACAACCCTGTTCTGGCGATATTTCAGTTTAACGGTGATTTGACTTCAGTTTATAGACGGGCTGAAACAGCAATAGAAATGATCGTATGACACACTGCTAAACATATCTATGTATGTCAGTATTTACAAATGCACACAAAAATAAAACTGATGCTTCTGTTTCACACTCAGTGTTCTTCCCTCCTATTGTTTTTTTCCTTTTTCAGATGGAGTCAAGCTGACAGGTGTAGAGTCTTCTATCACGTCTGGCTCAAAGGATAAGCTTCAGAGCACGCGTGCTGAAATAACGTATGTGTTCAACTGCCTGCCAGACTTGCTCTAGAACACCAGCCCGCTCACTCTGTCCAAGTCTGCCTTGGTTTCTTGTTTCCCTCGGTTTCACCGCGCTCTTATTTTCTCCTTCTGTCTTACTGAGTACAATAAATTTTCGCGCACAGCGAACTGCTACTTGGCACGGCACGATTGAATTAGCTTCTGTCAAAAGCACAAAATTACATTCCCATGGTGAGACAGATTTGATCCTCGCCGGTTCACCAGGTGCCTATACATTAAACAGGGCAAGAGATTACTTTAATCTTGCGTGTCTCCTCTGTGTGAGAGATAATGACCCTCTTGTCATATTTTGAGATAACATTTGTACAGAGGAGCTTCAATTTTGTTCAGTTCTCCTGCAGTAAAGCTGAGGTCTTGAGACAGTATTGATGCCCATTCCTCATAATCACACTGAGCATGCACAGTAGTGGAGCTCGTGTGATTTTTGTGGCTGGTATTGTTCTGTATTTTTATGTAGAAGCTGAGAAGTAAAGAAGACGTAGAACAAATCCACTGTGCAGCTTTCTGTCTACGCCACAAAGTGAATTATTTTAATTTAATGGCATCGGCCTCTGGCAAGTGGCTTGCCACATCGTAACTAAGTAACTAAGCATATTTAACAGAAAGTATGCATATACATTTCAAGCTTTTTGTTCTGGTTCCGTCAGTGTTGTGTAACATTCTGTTCACATAATAAGTGCGCCAAGTCCACACCAAAGCAAATTATTCTCTCCCACACTGCTTCTGAACTCCTTGAAATGCCTGGTTTATAGCCCAAGACTTTCATCCCTTACTTGTGTCCAGCCCCATGCAACACAGTTTCTACTGCCTGCCTACTGGCTGGAGTGGCAGTCCTTAAACAAACAATAAGTAGCTGCCTGCACTTTTTCCATTTTCAGCCAGTCAGCTGAGCAGAGAGAAGACTGTTTTTTAAATTTTTTTTTAAACATATATAATTAAACATACATCAGTATCATTGTGTTGTGTTGTGATCTTGTAAATCTATTATCTATTTTTCTTCTAGGTTTGCGGAGGAAGCCCATCGGACTTAATACAATTCAGATCTGATTAGACTGTTTAAGTAAAAATCATTTGAGCTTCTATACGCCCGTCTGACATCATTCAAATCTAAATGCAGGAAATGTCTCGTCGTCGTCATTAGCTTTACTGGATGTAAGATTATCTTTTTTTTTCCTCATAAGTGGGTTGTGTGAAGTATTTGTGAGTATTGACAGCGATCACGGCGCTTTCAGTTAAAATGAAGGAGGAACTCTCAATGGGAGCCCGGCTAACAGCTCTTCAGAACGAGAGCCATTCATGCAGCCAATTTTCACCATCTACTTTAAAGCAGCACAAATTAGTTTTGTTTTTTTTTTCCATGTTAAAATGTCACTTTCAGTTTCATTTAAAGGAATATTTAATAACTGTCAGAAAGTTTCATCTAGCCCTCTCTGTCTCCTGCCCCTACCACCAGTATAGACCTAAAGTCCTGTATGTTTGGACTCTCGTTCTGGTCATCTCTTGCACATCACGTTACGGCACTATGTCACGCATCATCAATGGTGAAATTTATAGAGGTTTTACGAAGGTTGCATTGAAAATATTTACGCCGCTTCACATTTGTACCAGACAGCTTCATATAGTGGCTGCGTGTAGCAACATGGACTTTCTGCAGTAAAGAAAATATGACGAAGCGAATAAATGTCTTGCGCAGTAGCAATGTGATTTAAATCTATCTTACCTAATTTATTTAAACTGCTTGTTTAAAGGTTTGAGCTGTTTCGGGTGTTCACAGGTTGTAATAAAGTTCCTGATTAAGTCATTTATGATATTACAGTCGTACGGGGAACTTTTATGATCATGCATATGCAAGGTGTGAGGCACCTCGAATTGCCTTGTTGATGAAATGTGCTATGCAGACAAACTTGCTTTGGCATATCGTCATATTTCTACCCATTCTTTCATTTATATTCTGGGTATTCATTTGCTTAAGACTACATCTATATTAACACATCGCAGCGTTTACGTCAACTTAAGCACAAGTAATCAAATGCTCTGGTTTATTCTTCCACCACTAACTCAGTGTAACAATGGTAAGATCTTTTATTCTCGTCCTTTCTGGTGTCTCTGTGTTATGTCTGAAAGGGTCACCGCCGTGCGCTCTGACGATGGAAGACTGTTGGAGTGTCGTGCCGTGAACGTTGCCATCTCCAGGCCTGTGGTGACCACGGTGACCATGAGTGTGTACTGTGAGTGTCTGGTCCTGTCTGTAATCCGCCAGTCAACTCCCCTTTTCTGTTTCCTTACACACTGACCTATATTGATATGTGTTATTTATTTATTTTTTTTTAAGTTAGATTTATTGTTTTTTCTGTTTATTATTTGAAAAACTCCTAAAATGCTGTACAGACTTAGCTATTGCCCAAATGTTACTTAAAAAAGGTAACAAATCAATAGAGCGACTCGGATGGATTATACCAGCAAGGCTTCTCGTGAAGAGTTTTAAACAATATTAGAATAGCTAATAGGCTGGGGCCACCTCACTTAATGATAATAAATCCTGCATAACTAGCTCGGCAATGTTTGTGCTCATCAGCTTAAATTAAATTTAGAAAGCACAAAGGCAGAAAATGGAGCCAGTTTCCCTGCTTTTTCTTCCATGCTACTTTCAAAAACTGTGTGACATATAATGAAATTGTAGCCGCAGCACATGAAGGTTAGTTGGCACACTCATTCTGCCTCCCACTGCATTTAATGTCCTTTTTTTCCCCCCTGTTGTCAGGTAATGCAACAGTGAAAGCCATTGTGGCTTAATGCATGGGCAGCGTAACACTGCAGTAGGTTGGGAATTTTCTGCCCTGTTGATCAGCTGTAGAAAGTGATTTGCTGATTGTGTAGAACTTACACACTCGGTTTTCCCCAAAAACAAACAAAAAATATAAAACCAAACCCTGTTGTTGATGAAAATGGAGCAGCTTGCTGACACTTCTTCCAGGTCAACTGCCAAATTATTTACAGGCTGTCTGGACACCTAATGTTGTCTCTATCTGTTGGAAAGCTATCCCAGATTAGATGCCTCGGCGGGTGTTTTCACAGTCACCTATATTTGTGAGCACTCCTCCCTTCATCTCTCTCTGTATTAAACAACACTGGCTCTCAGCTAAAGTGCTAATGCTGCAGAACTTGGGACCACCGCTGCAGACTTAGTCAGTATGCCAGCCCATCAAAGCCAGCACGCTGGCTATTTCAGCGAGCCAGATTGTTTGCAAGGTGGCAATTTGTCATGCTGGCCCTGGGTCTGCAGTATGCTTTCTGAAACTGATTGCAGCAATAACAAAAGGCCCGTTCTCTTCTAATTCATTTTACTGCATATATTTTATTCAAGGAGACTGTAATTTATTCATATTTCACGTAGCCTTATTACTGTTTGAACATCTGCTATTTTGCTTTATGGACTGGATCCAGCTCAGAGCTCCATTCATACTTAATGCTTTCATCAGATCTGGACATCTTGCCCATACTCATGTTGAATGTGACCAATTTATTGGCCCTGTCTTAGCAAATAGTAATACTCCCCACTCAAAAGTGTTTCTTTTTATGTCGTCTTGCTGACTGTCACTCAATATTTTGATTTCTCCGAATAACTACATACCGTTTTGTCCTTTTTTTTTTTTATATTCATTGTGTCTGTCCACCCTGTCTTTCCTCTTTCCCTAAACCGTTTTTATCTTTGTTTCTCATTTCCTGACAGACCCACCTGAGCCTCCGTTTATATTGGGTTTGAACAGAGATGGAGTCAAAGCAGGGAGAGAGCTTGTGTTGGAGTGTGTGTCTAATGGTGGAAACCCCCGAGCCAATCTGCAGTGGACCAAGGCATGTTATCTGCTCAATCTTTAAAAGAAGCTTTGTAACACACTGACAAACTGGAAAAATGAGCCATTACTTTGTAGCCTTCGCTTTTTATCGACTGCACCATGCAGAAACATGTGCAGATCCAACACTTCCCTGCCTTTTTGAGTTTTGCCTGTTCATCCGTATGCCAGGATGGAGAGGTTCTTTCCAAAACTTGGGAAGAGGACGTTGTGGCACAGAAGTCCAGAAGTATCCTCAAGCTGATGATCGCCCCTGCTGACAACCAGGCAGAGCTGTGCTGCGAAAGCTTCAACATGGCCTCCCAGTCGCCTCTGTTCGCCACCCATAAATTAACGGTGTTCTGTGAGTGAAAACAATGCTGAATGCAAAGAGCTGAACTACACATTCATGCACAGAAAACCCCCGCAGTACTTGGTGATTATGGATTATTAAAGATATCAACACAAGGAAGAGAATAATAAGTTTTTCAGACTGAGGAAAAATTCTAATGTTAATATCATTAATGAAACTAATGGTTATTATGGCGGAAGCCCATATTTCTGACTGCCTCCAGATAGGTATCGCTGCATGCTCTTTCACAGCTGTTACATTAATGTAGCTGAACTGCTTCGATGCACAATCCTGAGGCAGCAACGGCTACACTTTGTGCAACGGTAACAGCCACGGTTAATAGATCATACTTTTTCTCTCAGAATATGAAATGTTTATTTCAGAAACGGTGAAACAAATGTGGAATTAATCAGTGTGTTTTGATTTCAATTACTGAAGCAGACAGCAGAATAAGACTGGAGTTAATTTTCCTTGTACAGTATTAGCAAAATTGCCGATAGATTAGCAGATGTCAGAGCTTTAAATGCTGCCTGACTGATGACTGACGCACAGCAACACACGCAGGACTGCCTGAATCTTCTGCACATTGTTTGCTCATGCATTGTGAGTGCGGTTGAAGCTACACCGGGTAACACAGGCGATTGCCATGCCTCTGAGTCACACGTTCAAGGATGGTGAAAATGAACTGCTGACTGCGCTGGAAGCGCTGGAGGAAGCTGCAGGGCTGAGAGTACGACTCCCTGGAGAAATGTGGATATGCCTTTTCTTTTTTTTCTTTTTTTACCAGACAGGACCTGACTAATTTCTTTGTATGTGGCACTGTCTCACGTGGGATAAACGCGAATGTGCAAAAGATGCATGACATGCATGGACCCCTCCTCCTTCACTAAGTCTGTCAGCTCAGTCCCCAGCCTTTGTATTCCCCTGAAGGCTTTATGCAACTGCATCGTATCGCCTGCAGCTATTGTACCCTGTCTATCCCTCTGGTTAAAACAAAGCAGACTTTAGAAACCACAATGAAACCCCCCTGAGAAAACAAGTTGCCACTCAAAGTGATTTTCACTCTCACCCTTGATACAGCTCTGTGTTTCACATCCTAAAATAGTTGCGCTGCCGCCGAGATCACAATAGGTAGCTGTTGAATGCGCTATTCGCGGGGCTGTATTTTTACTAACTTGTTTTTGTGCGTTTGCCTGTGAATCTGTGCATCTCCGTCAGTCGATCCCGCAGAGCTGACGCTGTCGGGTTCACTGGAGGCCGTCGAGGGGCGAGAGTTGACCCTGAGCTGCTACGCCACTTCAAGTAATCCTCCTGTCCACATTCGCTGGTGGTTGGGGTACAAGGAGCTCAACAACTCTGTTGTCGTCATGGAGGAGGTGGGACCACACGGCACGCAAATTTTACAAGGGCTGACATTTATTGAACAAAGCCGAGAAACAACAAAGGCAAGACATGGCTGATGCTAACCAGGCTTAACACGAGTGACGGTGCCAGTCGGTTTGAACAGAATGCTGAAACAGGCTGCTTGTGCTCCTTCTTTGGTAAACATTCAAAAGTATGAATATCAGCACATAAAAAAAAAACAAAAAACATTTCCCTTTCGCCAAGCTTCCCATTAGGGTACTAACAAAAAGCTATTAAAATGCCTCAATATGAATGTTCAATATGAAATTTGACCTGGCGTGAACCTTTAGAGATGAAAGCAAACAGCATGACCGTGAGCGGTCCCTGAATAGGCCCGCCGCAGCCTCGCAAATGAGTCAGCCGATTCCAAAAAGAGTATTCTGCAGCTCTTCTCTTTTGTGTATGTTAATAAGATCAAAGTGAATAAAAGCTGACACTGAAGATGAGTATTATTAAACAAGCTCTTTATTCATCTGGCAGCAGCATTTTCATTTGATCTTACACAAGGCACTCAGTGTGCTGTATGTGAGCTTTAATGCATGTGAAACAGTTTGAGGTTAATAAAGACTGACGCTCCTGTTCAGTGTCTCTGTTAGTCTTTCTGGCTGTGGCTTTAACTGTAATCACCACAATAATGATTTTAATAACCAGATGTGCTGCATAGGCATGACCACTATCAGGCAGGTGTGAAATGACACTGTGCTCAATTTACAACGGGGTGAAAAGCAGGAGAGTCGGATGAATATGCTTATTTATCACGGAGCATGCAAAACATCAGTTATTACAGCGGCTAATTTACCATCTGTATTCACCAAGACACACCTGTGAGGGTTGTTTTTCTCTGATTTTTTCGCTCTCTGTGTCTCCTACAGCCGAGGTCGAAAGTCCAAACCTGTCTGACCTGCGACTGAACTGTCTGTGTGTCTGTAGGGAGACAACGGTGGGATGACAACCACGTCCAATGTGACCCACCGGGTCTCCAGGGAAGAAAACGGGCTGAAACTCACCTGTGAGGCTTTTAACAAGGGCACGCGCTTCTCCAAAATCCAGGCAGAAAAGCTTAGTGTCTATTGTAAGTGAGCCCAAGTCCGACGTCCTCTTTGTACACATTTGTGATGGTTCACAAGGGCAGCCGTAGTTACGGCTCCAACTCCCGACAGCAAAACCCGTCAGCCTATTTGTATTGGTGTAAAAGGAAAAATTATGTTTGCAATTATATTAGATTAAGCTTGTTACAGTGAGAGCTGGTCTAAATACATGATATGTGCAATTCTGTTGACTTTATAAGACGATAAAGTCCCTGTTTGAAAGAGTTTTACCTCTGCAGTGAACACAGTGGGCCAAAAAGAGAAAACTCTTGCATATTTCTTTGCTTAAAGCTTATGTAAAGTTCACAAATCTTTGTTTGCATATGTCCTTCATAACCCCACAGAAATTCGCTCAGAAAGTCAAATTCTGACTCACTTCCACCTTAAAGTAGGTTTTCACAAATAGCTGAGACAAAGTTGTCCATGCAGGACTTTTTACTAATCATCTCTGCGTCTATTGTTTTACAACAGACCCTCCTCAGAGAATATGGCTTGACGCTCCGCCTGAAGACGTTCCCCTTCGTGCAGGAACAAAGGCCACGCTCATCTGTCACTCCACCGGAGGGAATCCCGCTGCAACTCTGACTTGGTTCAAGGTGACAGTCTGCTGTACATGCCCAACGTTCTGTCTGCTGTATCATGCACATGCTGCTCTGCACTGTTCATCTCTGTTTTAGAATGGAAAGGAAGTGACTCCCGACCAGAAGCAGACGTCCTCCGATATGGCTGTCGCTCGAGAACTGAACCTGGTCCTGACAGCAAGCGACAACATGGCTACCTACCGCTGTGATGCCAAAAACAAGGCGAAGCAGACCATCTCTGCGTCCACCAAGCTCCTAGTTCACTGTGAGTAAAACACAAGTACCACAGTCAGCTGAGAGATATGTTTCAATATGAATATATGATTTCAACTCAGTGACGCTGATATTCAACTGCAGCATTTCATACATGTCATCCTGATGTAGTCAGTTAGTCGAGGTCTGATTTCCTCGTTTACCTCACAGTCACAGCGGTGAGTATGAAGATCACAACCGAGCAGGAGGAGCTCCGTCGGGGTCAGACAATAACGCTAGAGTGCCTGTCTGGAAGCAGTAACCCAAAAGCAGACGTCTCCTGGAGTCTGGGCCCGCTCAGGTTTGACGTGGCTAAAAGAATTTCGGAAATACAAAAAAAAAAAAAAAAGAGGCACAGCAAAAGCAAAAAAAATGACACAAGAAAATGTTTTGTTTCATTGGTGTCCAATCTTCTATTTTGTGCTTCATGACCAAATTTTGAGAAGCGAGAGAGCAGGCAAAGAATTGTGTGGTGATAATTATGTTTCACTGTCAAGAATTAGGCTGAATAACAGAATTTTATCCTTTTTAATGAGTCAATTTGCATGTTGAAGTTGTAATCCAGTAATAAACGGATTTACTGGGTGTCATTTGCTTCCTAGTTTCCAGGGAGTGGAGCAGACAGTCAAGAAGGATCAGTTTGATGGTATTTCAGTGCACAGTACTCTGTCCCTGAATCTGAGTTCCCAGCACAACAGCCAGAAGGTGATCTGCCAGTCCTACAACCCAGAGTTAGCAGAGGGGACCAGCACTTTCTACCAACTCAGTGTGCTTTGTAAGTAGGGGGTGAATTAATATTTCTTTCATTTTTGTAGTCATTTGTTTCCCTCTATCCTTTTTTTTTTTTGTACATGACCAATAGATGTGGTTTGCATAATTTTCAAATGATGCATAAAAGAGGATCACTAATGGCTCAGATGAAAACTGCTCAGGCAGTGTGCTTTTGCAGTAGGTGTATGTGTACGTGTGTGTGTGTTGTTTTTGTTTTGTGTGTGTGTGTTTTGTTGTTTACAGGGAAGCTTTGTTGTGATTTGTGTGTCTGTTGAGCTCTGCGGCAGTGTGTCCTAATTGTGCATTTGCTTTGCTGTGTGGCCATATTTGTCTTTGATGCCATTTCACAGGCGGCAGTCAGCCTCTGCTTCAAAGCTCGGTACTGTGTATGAGCATGAAGGAATGTCACTGTGTGTTTGTGCAGACCTGCAGTTGGACAACAGCACTGTCAGTCGTCATTTTAATGCCTGTCCCTCTGCCTCCCGCACTGTCTTACTCCCCCATCGTCTGAGTGTGTGAAGCTGGTTGGATGTGGAAGTATTGGTGGGATGTCAACCTTCGACTGCTTTGACTCTCATTAGTGTCTCTTAGTGCTTTCATGCTCAACATGTTTTGCGAGTTTTCTTTTTTCTTTTTTTTGTTCACTCTTGTTGGTTCTGTTCGCTCCTGCATCCTTCTTTACTTTGTATTGTGCCTCTGCATGTGTACATTTTGTGTAAATCCAACCAGATGTTGTATTTTTTTTTTCAAATGTTATTTATTGTGCTGCTTCTGTGTCAGACCCTCCAGAATTCGGCCCTGAGCAGCCCGCAGAAGTCCAGGTGGTGGAGGATGACACGGCAACCATCCGGCTGCTGGTCTCAGCGAACCCAGAGGAGATGTCCTGCTTCTGGCGGGACCCCAAGCAGATGCTGGTCAAAGGTGATCCAGGGCTGTGTGATGGCTCTATAAACCAGGTCCTAGTTGAGCTGAGCCAGCAAGTCAGCACTCAGCTCTGCCATTCAGGGTCTGAATAAAACATGGCAGGTTAGCCAGCATGGGACCCTGCCAAATGTGATTCTCATTACAGCTGTAATGTATGCAGTCTAAATGAGGATTGCTGTCTGCCTGAATACAACACAACGGCTCTAAACCTGGCTGCTCCTCCAGGTCGGTGCCATCAGAGCCCCGCTGCACCGGCACCATTTTTCTGTTAACTCCGCTAGCTCCGTTATGGCAACCGCATAAAATAACTCTATTTTTGACGGAGAAAACCCTCGACTTGCATTCTGGGTGCTGCTGAACATAAAGTGTTTGTCATGCAGCCTATTGTTGGCTTGATGCGGGAATCCAGCCAGATCGATCAATAATGCAAGATTAGATGTCACTTGGAGACCAGTGGCCAGAGGACATGCAGTTGATGAGCATGTAATGAATACTTAATTTACAACTGGTTTGCATGTGTGTGTGTGTGTGTGTGTGTGTTTTGTAAAGAGGAAGATCTGCACTGCCGCCAGTTGGATGACCACTCTCTGGAGATAAGGAATGTCACAAGGAAACACGCAGGAGTTTACACTGTCAAGTGTGAAAATGATGAAGGTGTCAACCAAACATCTATCACGCTGGATGTTCGCTGTAAGAGCCCGCACACAGAAAATGGATGAGTAGACCCACACACACTCTGAGGAGTTACTCTTGAGAGCTGGCTAATAGTTAATAAGGATCATTAAAAGTACCTCTGAGTACTTGAGGGGAAAAAAATGACAGCAGAGAAAAACAGATGCTGTATGAGTGGTAGGGAGACGCACTCCAGGAACGCCGCTTGTGTAATAACAATTGCCTGCAACATATTCTTGTTTATCTTTTTTTTTTTTTTTTGAGGTTTAATATGGCAGATTAACAGGTATACCTAGAGGCCCTTTGAATTACAAGTGACCTGCACCACTGAAACACTCTTTAAATAAGGAGCATTAGCAGAATATATTGCTCATAACAGTCTAGTTTGTAGTTTCTATGAGTCGACGACTAACTGCATGATTGGGAATTTCTCTAAAGCCGGAGAGTATCAGACAAAAACATTGACTTTTAGCTCTTCCTCGCCAAAATCTTCTTTCGGCCTCCACGCAAAGCTGTCCACTTCCCCTGCTGCCTCAGGCCCTGCCTCGAGCTCCAGGCCCTCTGCCTCAATACTGATGATTTAATAATGCGAGTGCTGAAAATGTAGGTCTGCCTGATTCACCAAAGCCCATGGTACATGCCTAATGGATTCTGCCATCCCGAACTGACTGGGCTTGACAGTTGTAGATATTCATTATGTATGGAGGATTGTAGCAGCTTTCATGTGTGGCAGTGTACCCCACTTAACAATGTCGGTCTTGGTTAGGGGACCAACATGAGTGGATTTTACTAACCCAGAGGTCCGTGTCTTGCTACTGTTTCCAGCCACTGTTCTTCAACAGTGAACACAGGTTCAGACAAGTAGGCACTAATGGCCTTACGGTTGTATGTACATGGCACCCGCGGGAAGTATAAAAAGCTTGTGAGGTGAAGACGAAGAATGGAAAAAAAAAAAAGTAGAGCACCGCTGAGTGGGAGGAGAGATAAAGTGACGAGAGAGAGGAGACAAAAGTGGACAAATTGGTCACTGTACCATAATCAAAATGTAGATGTGTTCTCATTAAAGGGCTTCATGGGTCATATGACCACTTTTCAATTTGGTTGCTGAAGTGTCTCTGCTCCAACATATAGAGGAGTTAATAGCATTGTATTCCAAGCCGAGGGACTGATTTCAATGGGGTTATGAACACTGTCAACGGCAAACAAGTGCAAGAACAATTACGGCAATACTTTTTAATGGCTGACTTGTCCCAGGCTGACATAAGTTCTGACATAGTTTCATCTTCTGAACTTTTCCTCAGACGCTCCCAGTGTTAGAGCAGAGAAACCCTCAGTGTTTGTTAACCTGGGTGGAACAGCGGACCTGATATGTGTGGCTGATGCCAACCCCATTATATCTGACATGTTCTCCTGGAAGTGGCTGGTGAGTGCTACACACACACACACACGCACACACACGCACACACACGCACACACACACACGCACACACACAGAAGTAGTCATTGCCTATATTATATTTCCTTCATCTGGCTTCCTTCGTATTATTTTCTCTGTTCTTATCGTTCATCATTGGCCTTTGCAAATGCACACATGCCATATTTCACCGGCTCTAACTATCCGTCCACCCCACCTCTTCCTGCTTCACACTCAGCCCAAATCCAGAAAAATAGCTTTCATTACTGCTGCGTGACTAAAGGGCACATTCATCAACGTGGCGTGGTCTCAGTATCTACTGATGCTTTCTGCTGTCTAACCCCCACCCCCTGGCTGTAGAGAGCTTCACGCTTTCTACCTGCATGGCCGCTACTTTTTTTTCCTTTCCCGTGGCTCTACAGCCTTTGGGATTATCCTTCTGTCTTTACAGCTTGTACCGCTGAGTGCCCTCCCCCGTGCAGACCTCAGCCCTCACCGTCTTTCTACCTGTCTTGCTCCCAACTAAGCAAAAACAGGTAAAAAGCCGTCCCACAGGAGGAGGGGAGCGGGCGTTGAGCGATGGCGGCTGTCTTCTGCTCATTTCCCCTCACTCTGTCTTCCACAGGGAGAGGAGGAGGTGGAGATGGGCGAGGAGACCCAGGAAGACGAATCAAGCCTTCTGACCATCCATGATGTGACTCATGCTCATGCCGGTGTTTACCAGTGCACAGCCAGTAACGACATCGGGCTCTCTAACACTGCGGATGTGAAGCTGGTGGTGCAGTGTGAGTTTACAGTTTTGATTTTCAGGGTCAGAAGCCAAATATTCATAAGACTTGTTTAAGACTTATTCATGAGGACACCCACCCATCTTTTCATTTCTACATGATTTATCTCTGTGTCCATCTTATCTTTTGCAGTCAAACCAAATCTTCAGAAAGGAGCCCAGTGGAGGAAGGTAGCAAGCAGAGGGGATGGCACCACTACAGCCGAGCTGGTGTGTCAGGCAGAGGGCGTTCCTCGAGTGGACTTCTCCTGGGAAAAAAATGGCAGACTCATGGATTTGGAAAACCCCAGGTCATAAAGAAGATGTTTACCTTTACGTTTATTAACACATTCCTCTCAATTTTCAGCTTTATGTATTGACAAATCCTCACAACTGGGCAGTCGATGAAGCTTCGTCTCCTGTGGTTACTGGGACTCGCCATCAGCACCGTTTAGTTTATCTGATAAACAAACATATGACGCTGGTGGGAAATAACATCAGCTATTTGCAGCGCGAGCTGTCTAACGTATCTGAAGCAAAAGCTGTTACCAATAACGACTGTGGTTAAATACCTTCAGGGAAAGTTGGCAGAGTTAAAAGCAACAGATGTAGACATCCTTGCTGATCTTCTGGATGTTGAGTTGGCAGCTTGATCTAAACTACCGAAACGCTCTATTTTGTTTGGATCTGTATTACAATGTTTTTTTTTTCATTTTGTGGTTTTTGTTGGGTTTTTCTTTTGTTTGTTTTGCTTATACTCCATAAAACTGATGAGAGCTCTGGTTTTTCCTTTGTTTTTCCCTGGAGGTGAAATATCCGAGCTCCAGTGCCCATCTAGCTCAACAGCCATTGGCTCATTTGCATTTGAGGGCCAGATCTTATCGATAGGTCACTTAGGTTCGGTTTCAATATATGTCTGATGTTTGTTGTTTTTTTTTTTTCTTTTTTTTAAAGAACAGAATAAATAAACACTAGCTTTATTGCCTTGTAATACTTCCATCATGCCTGCTGTGTTTCTCTTTTTTCCGACTTGCTGCAGGTATGAACACGGCATAGTCAGGGAGGGCTCCTTCCACATCAGCACACTGCGAGTAGTGAATGTAAGCGCAGCCCTGGACTACTCTATCTTCAGCTGCACTGCTCGCAACTCACTCGGGGAAGACAAGTTAGACATCCAGCTCGTCAGCACAAGTACTGTCTCTGCATATATTTCCATTTTTTAAGCATGGGTGTGTGTCTTGAGGTGATGGTGGTCCTCTCTACAGCAGCCTTTGTTGTGGTGTCCTGCAAAAACCTTGTATCCCCAAAATATCCAATTTTTATGAGGCAAGAAAAACAATCTGTTTCAGCTTTGAGTTGATTTTTTTTTCTTTTTCTTTTTTAATTTTTAGATCAACCAGTTGCTTTTTAACTTTTCTGTTCTGTTTTAATTTCTACACACACTTTTAAGGTAAACTGTTGTTTTGATTATCTGGCCACCATAAACCACATGTGGTTAAGTTGTATTGCTTTTATTAACAGAGACACTGATAAAAGACTGATAGGAAATAAACAAAATATTAAAAACCCAGAGTTAGAAGACCAAAGGTAAGCGGTAAGTGTATAAGTGGTCCTTCATCAACCTAGGTGTGTGTGTGTTTGCCAGATGTGCAGTTTCTTTTGATCTATTTTTGCCCTCTAGTGGACAAATCTCCCCCAATAACTGCATTAAATAAATGGCAAAAGATCAGAGTCAGTTTTCATGGCAAACAGCGTGTAGGGATTATTCATATCACATACTTGGCAATAGAGCACTAATTTTTCCTTTGGTTCTAATTTGGCAGCATTTCAAAATAACTGAGTTTGTACTGCCATATCCAAAGGCAGTATCAGCTTTTTTTTTCTGCAATACTGCACTAGTTTGGGAGAACCAGATCTAAATCCTGAATTCAGCACACTGCAGATAGTTGTGGGTCCTGAGAGCCAGTCCTTTACGTGAACTTTTTTCCGTTGCTCCATCTCTACCTTATCGTCTAGCCTGTGGCACTACTTTACTTCTTCCTCAGATAATACCGCTGTGATACGCTTTACTGTCCTGGCATACTTAGACTTTTCTTCCTTCGAGCTACCAATGTATCTGTGCCCCAGCGCTATAATCGAGCACGTCCAGCTCTCAGCAAATGCCAGAAACCATCAGTGGGCACATTTAATAATTACTATAAAACCCATAAAATACAATACAATCATAAAATACAATCCAATGTGGGCCCTGTTTTCTCCCTCATCATTTTACGGAGCAGGGAAAATTCTGAATTAATCTGACACAGTGATAATACATTTTAAATGCTTCCTTATCATTTTGGAGCCCGAAAGGGACAGAGTTTTTTTTTTTTTCTTTCTCTCTTAGAATGGTGCTTTTTGGATTTCAGAAAGACAAGATCCAAATAGAGCTGACCTCTTTGCCCTGAAATCTTATGAGCTGAGCTGATAGTATGGGGATTATTTACTTTGCAAAGTGGACCGCTGCCAGGAGCCATACATGAGTGGAGCATCTGCTTCTTATGTTGCTACTCAACTTTCTCTCCTCAGCTACCTCTTCCTATGCCCCCAAAACCCCCATCCTTTTTTTTTTTTTTTTTTAATGCTCCAGATGCAAAACAGTCTAATTTCCCTTCACTGCCCTGACTACACTACTGAAGTAGTGCTTTGTGTCAGACTGAGGCTCTGGACAGCGTCTACTGTTCTCAAAACTGACACTGAAGTCATCAAGAGCC
Source organism: Xenentodon cancila (assembly GCA_014839995.1). Classification (NCBI taxonomy): domain Eukaryota; kingdom Metazoa; phylum Chordata; class Actinopteri; order Beloniformes; family Belonidae; genus Xenentodon; species Xenentodon cancila. The sequence goes on along the minus strand of CM026211.1, from coordinate 16,384,350 downwards.
AATCTTCCATTGCATTTGTATGGATTCATTTGGCAAGCCAGACTCTCTGTTCATGCACCAATCAGCCTTTAGTTTAATTTTTTTTCTTAAAAAAAACCATAAACAAGTGGAATAAACCCCGATTATAATGAAATTCACATAATCAGTCAAATGACATAACCTCAATCATAATTCAAGAGTGATATTGTAGCAATTTAAAAGATAAATACTGAAATCTGACCATTATATACCCAAGAAAACCCACCAACAAATCATCAATCATTTTTCTATGAGGTTAACATTTATTACAAGTCCAAAATATAATGTTACAAAATCTGCTTTTAAACGCAACTGTCGTAAAATTATGATACCTGTCTTTTTTTTCTTTGTCACCTCTTTATATCAAGAACATGTGCACCGCTCTGACATTTACAATCATTTAGTATATTTTAACAGCTCCAGAGTCAAGAGGGAAGTGAAGCACAACCCCGTTGACTGCAGGTCTGCATCAGCTCCTGCATATAGAATTGCTGAACTTTATGATGGCACACATCTGCATTTATAGCAACTAAATCCTTCATAAAATATCTTCCTGTTGAGTGAATGTGCTCAGATCTCATATAATGCTTTTGCTTTTCCTACTCATCTTCTCTTCTTTCACCCTCAGATCATCCAGACCCTCCGTCGTCATTTCGCCAAGTCAGCGTCACCCATGACAGCGTCACTCTGGAGTGGATCCCTGGCTTTGATGGTGGTTTGCGACAGCGATTTCGTATAAGGTGGAAAGCCTATAAAAGATTTGAGGATGGCACACTGTCATAACCAAAGAGTAGCTCTTGACATTGCTCTTCGGTTGGCAGATATCACTGGGGCCAGTCCGTCAGTTTCCTGTATGTGGATGTTGTTCCCCCTGATGCAGCGAACTTCACTGTTACTGGTCTGCAGCCTGACACCACCTACAGCTTCTCCATCAACGCTCTCAATGCAATAGGAGAGAGTGACTATGCTGACAACAATGCAGTACTAACCATCACCACCAAGGGTCAGTTTGGTGTAACCTTAGCTCTACAGTAAGAGCCTCAAGCTGCCTTTAATACATTTCATTTGAATGTCTTTCTTTTTTCTCTTGATCTTCCGCTATAGAGAGGCCAAAAACAGAAGAGGTCCCATTGGATGAAGCCTCTGGTGGTAAGTCTTTTACCACAGCTCTGAAAAAGTCCCTGGAGAAAGTTAGAAATTGCTGTTGGCAGTGATGTTACCCTCCTTTGGCTAAATCGTGTTAATATATGCACCTCCAAGGCTGTAGTTATGGTAGCAGTTTTTCATGGCACCCAGTTTCCAAACATTAGGACAATGAGACTCATTGGGTCTCTCTGGGTCATTTGTTACTTCAATAAATGTCCACATTTCTCTCACTTTAACTATTCAGCCCTGAGATGATGTTTCTAATGTATTGCAAACTAGGTGCAACTGGACCGCCGGCCTATTTGACTGTAATCTTCCTTGTTGTATTCGGAGCCTTACTTGTGTTGAATTTGCTGGGCTGCTTCTTGGGACTGCAGTGGAAAAAGAGGCGAGACCAGACAAGTAACCATGATTATCTTTTCATTTATGGATGTGAACGTGTTCTCTCCATCACTTTCTGTCTTTGTAATGTTCCGGTTTCCCAACAGAACACTAATGAGATTACTTTGAACCATGAAGTAATCGTCAGCTCAGCACCTCATTTCTACATGTCTCTCTTTCTGTTCCTCTCTCCTGTCTCCTCTTCTTTTGCTCATCCTCTTAGCCTCTGCATTTCTCCAGAATTAACCGCTCAAAGCTGTCACTTCCCAGTTGCATCTATATCTTTTATCTCATTAGCTCGCTTTCTGCCCTTCCTCCATGTCTCCTTTTGTCTGTTTATATTTGTTCGTCAGCCTCGCTGTCAAGGTCTCCCTCTTAATCTTTCATTTTTTTTTTGTCTTTTTTATCTCTTAAGTACCTTTTCTTTTTGTATGTAAAACTTCTTTCACGGCTACCAAGGCTTTCATTCACCCACAGTCTCCAGTAGTTTTGATTTCTGTGCTTCTTTATTTCTTTAATTCATGTCAGTCTCCTCTTTGAGTTCAACATTTCTAAGCCTCTTTCCACTTGTTTGCGTACATTCAGCTGGGGCAGGAGAGGGCAGTGTGGTGGATGGGCAGAAGAATGAAGAGGATGGGTGAGTAGATGCGCTGAAGTAATAAAGATGGACACAAAAAAAAAAATCCATACTTGTAAGTCCAACGTCTCATTCATGTATATTCAAGGGATAAACACAGTTATGCTGGCCAATAAAAAGACAAAAAAGAAAGGACGTTTTTGTCAATGTTTATTGAAGTTAGAGTCATCAACATCCAGGAAATAATGCAGGAAACGCATAATAGATTATTATCAAGAGCTAAGTGAATGCAGGAAACAATTTTCAGCAGTGCACCGCATCTCTCTTAGCTCGCACTGGAGACTAATTATTACCAGAGTTCCAGTGTAGCTGATAAAGCATCCTTTCTCCATGCAGGTCAAGTCAATCAACTGTAAGAAACTCCAATAAGTATGAGAGCAGAGAAAAGATCAACACAACGGCCCAGCGCACGCTCCTCATCGATTCTGGATCTGAAACAGACAGCAACGTCTATGAGAGCTATGCGGCGGTAAAAACGGAAGGGGGGGGGGGCAGAAAAGGGCAACTAACAATATGCAGAAATGTCGAGAAGGTTGAGCAAACTGATGACGGGAGGAGGGAGGTTAGTCGAGGGTGAGGGTATCTGACAGAGGAGGAAGTGGAGAATTCAGCTATAACGAGGAAAATGGATAGATAAACTAATGAAACCTTCAGCTGTGCGCAGAAATGGAGCGTAGATCAATACCTCACAATTAGCATTCAAAATGCACATTGATCTAGGAGAAATGATCATTTTGTACTTTTAAAAAGGCCAACAAGGATTTGAACCTTGAAGAAAACTGTTTAGTGATGTAAAAGAAAACAGATAACGCTGTGCTGCCAGAAGAGAATCAATCCACAAACACCGGCGGAGGCGGGCCTCACCTCGCCCTAATTTAACTGGAAATATTTACCCTAAGTAGTATGTGCTTTTGACTGGAAATTGCTTTTGATTTGGCCAGATTGTGAGATGTCTTGTCCACAAATATCAATATACCACAACAATGTAGTATTGGAAAACACAGCATTTGATTCTTTAAACAATACCCCTCTTACTTTAGACATGCCAGACACACTTACACAGACTCTTCCTTTTGTTTGGAGTTAAAGTTAAAACTACACCCAGGAATCGTGTGTTACCTCCGCTATTCTGGGAAGGTGGCAGGAAGCCATCGCAGAAAGTTTGGGATGAATGAAGTAAGGCAAGCCTGTCTTATTGGGATGGTTTCTAATGACTGATGGGAAAATATTTGAAATGCACCAACTCGACAGCCCTCCCTCCTGTACTAACGGCACGTGGAAACATATGGCATTGCCATTTGAAGGAAGTTGCGTGACGTAAAACCTGATCAGATGCTATCTCTTCTGATTTTTCTCTACTTCCAGGAAGGGTCCCATTATTATTATCCCACTGGTGACTTCAAGTCTTCTCTCAGTCCCCTCCCCGAGGAAAGACGGGGCCTTGGTGAGTCACAAATATACCTCCGAGTGAACAGGGCAACGGTGAACAGCTCATATCTCAAATATGAGCCAATAAGGGATAACTAAGACTGTTCAGGGAGGGATTAGTATGCATATAATTTGGATACTGATATTTTCTTCCATTAGTGATTTCCAAACAATTGAATGAACCCGATATGCGTTTTGATCATGTGTTCCATGTGCTCTTCAAGACGTCATTCACCTCCCTGTGAACCATGTTTATGAAGACGTAAGGGACGGGGAGGTGTACCAGGACACAGCGTGCGTCTCCTTCCCTTTCCCTCCGGTTTTATCTGACCACAGATTGGCTCAACAAAAGAATGACTGGAGGCCACCGATCCATCCTCAGGTCTGTAAAAACAAAAAATAACAGCCAGCCCAAACCTTGATGAGACCCTCAGGTTGAAAAATGCTTCAGCGTGAACTTAAAGATGATCGGTGTGCAATCTGCCTCCTGACAGGGTATCGTGAGAGTGAGGCAGCACATGGATGCGCAGCGACCGCAGAGGGATTATGAACTACCCTTTGAACTGCGAGGAGAGTTGGTCTAGAGTGGGAAGATAAGGTCAAACAAAGACCTTTTTGACTCAGCAGTCTTATATTCAGTGCTATTTTGTCTATCTGGTTTAATTTCAACTAAATGTAATAGTCTAATTGAAATGAAACTGATAAATGCAAAATGCACTGCAGTATTTCAAGTGTTTTTTACGTTTCATTGTGTATTCTCTGCTCATGCTATTTTCATTGTCATTATTTTTAAAGGAGTCAGTTGACTTAATATATAACTCAGTATTAAAAAGCAACCTGAATAGGAGCATGAAAGAACGGCAGTGTGAACCGAAGGAAAGGATTGTGAAAGCTGTGGTAACCTCTAGCAGTCAGGAAGGTCAAAATCAATATTGTCTTTTATCTTTCAGTTTAACCTTTATATAATATTTGAAGGTTTATTTTCTTCTTTCTCTGAGATCTCCCCGACTTTGGAGCCAACTCACGGTTGCTATGCACAGCCACCTCGAAACCCCCGCTGCTACACCCCCGCTGCCCTGCAGGTAGACATGAATTAGTTGGATAGACACGAAACAGGAATGACGTGTGTGGTTGCCACTGAAGCAGAAGCAACACATGCTCACAGTGGCATCCAAGCATAAATCATCCTTTTGACCCATCTGACATCAGCGTTTCCCCACATGTATCCAGATGAGAACCTGATGACAGGGCCCTGCTCCCCTGCCCCCCATCCCTCCCCCTTCTATTGCAAAAATCTTCAGCTCCCGCAGCGGGTCTGAGGGAATCCCTGAAGTGGCATCATGTTGAGTGGTATTTAGCGTAGTTATGTCTTCAGGAGGGGATAACCATATCTAGGTCCAGGCTTTAATCCTGTTTTCTCTCCGGAGTAAAAGTTCAGCTCTAAACATCCGTAAGGTAGGGGGAGGGGGAGGGGGGGTGGGAATCTGTTTAGGAGACGGTGGGCAGGCAGAGAGAGACCAGAAGCGCATCGGCTCGGCTGAAACTGCGGCGTGTGCTACGCAACCGTCTTTCTTCTCTACTTCAAACAAAAGCATTTCAAAGAAGTCCTTGACTGCACAGGCTATGATAACTCATAATCATCTTTATTTAGAGCAGTTCAGAAGATATTACAAAGAAATTAGGAAATGGGGAAACAAAAGAAAGGGACTTTCATATTAAAATTAAAAAAAAGGGTTTTTAAAAAAAACGGTGTCTGAGACTGAATTTGCATTACTAATGTCGGAGTCAGTGGCGTAGGTTATCTTCCATCTTTTGCATTGATTTAACAGTAAAGTGGAACACAGAGCATGAATATAACAGCACATTACAGACAGTCACACAGATCTAAAGTCTTTCTGTTTCAGTAAAACAATGAATATTGTTGAATTTTGAAATATGAATTTTGCTTTATAGGATGTGCTGCAACTCCCCTAGAAAATGTGCTGCTGCACAAATTCTATTGAAATATTTACCTAAAGGATGAAAAATTATATTTTAATTTGTCAAAGCTACAAAATTCAGTTTTGTCGGTGAGGCCTGACTGCCTGGAGATAAATCTGGCTGTTTCAGTGAGCTGTGCTGCTCCCCTCAGTAAGGTTTGCTATTCGCCATCATGAGCTGTCAAGGTATGTTTGTTTCATTACTGAACAATTGTTTAAGTTCCCGTCTAACTGACTGCTGTTTTCATACCAAAGCCTGTTCATAATGCATCATTTCAGCTCAGGCAAGAATGGTAATCTGCTAAACTAAAGGCTTGACAGCTCAGCACTGCATGTCAACTTCTATTTTTCCTCACTTTTCTCGTGAACATTTTGATTTGTTGGAGAATCTCGAGGGAGCTCAAACAGACAAACAGGAAGAGTTCACAATTTAGTCAAAAGAGAAATAAATAAGAGCTATAATTACCTCATCTCCAGGAATGTTTCCACATCCTTCTGTATGACAAAATACCATCACTTTAAATCATAACTTCATAAAAGTCTTCTACCTGTGGGAAACAAATATAAATGAAACTCAAATATGTGCAAATGTTGCTTGTATTACCCATATTTGTCACGTTGATTCAGATGGAAATAACTTTAAAAAAAACAACAAATTTTGTTTCAGAAATTGCGACAGGATTTTACAGGAAGTGGTTGTGATTCAAGCTGCAGCTCTGCCCTCCTGTTGAGAGTAATCTGGATATAATTGACCCTGCGCGATGAATAAAAGAGTCAAACCGATCAAATACGATGGTCACTGCTGAAAGATTACCAAGTTGTTAAAGCACTAGGAATGATTAATCCTGTTCAGGTTTGTACTGAAAACACACTGGCTGTTGTGTTTGGACAGCAATGTTCACTACTGGATCACACAGCAGCAGCTCTGGATGACAGAAACATGCTGTAAGTCCAATGAGCCATAAGTTTTGTTTAAAAAAAACAACAAAAAACATGGTTTTATTGGAGGGTTTTGTCATTATGAGACCACTTTCCCACTAATTGCGCAGTATTTGTCACTCTGTCACACTCTTTTATTTGATATTGTTTGTAATGTACTTAAATATTACTCAAAATAACTAAATGTACCTGCTGGTTAAGGAAGAGGATGACTTTTGTAATTCTTTTCCATTTATTGGCATTAAATCTCTTTTAAACGTGGAGTTTGTTTTTCTATTTAAACACATTTAAATAGAAAATGACACAGTTTCTGTTTATCTTCAAATATATATATATATATATGTTATGTTTGCTGGAGAAATGTAAAGTACTGAATTGTGTTTGGGTCCAGGGGAGACCAACTGCTGTAGTCTTGAAAGCTCAATGTTTTTCAAATTAATGCTAAATAAAGGATTGAAGCTGCTTACCAGTTTAGAGCCACAGTAGCTGGATTATTTGTTTCATAATGTGCCAAATACTCCAGGGTGTACAAGCAGGTCAGTTTCACAGCTGGACTCTTATTAAGCAACCAACTGAGTGGTGAAATGAGGGAAGGATTTCTTTAAAAAAAAAGACTTTGCATGTTGCTCCTAAACCTGCAAGCATTGTTCACCGTCAATGGTGCCTTCACAGATGCACAAACCACACATGCCAGTGACAAGAATGAGGCGTCCACAACTTTTTAATTGAAAGAAAAAGAGAAATTCATTGGATCATCAAACGTCACCACAACCTCTTGTGTGCAAACATTTCTCTGCATCTCCTCAGTTTTGTTGCTGTCAGGTTATGGTGAATAGAGGGTAGCAGGAGGCAGATGTAAAACACAATGTGCATTTGTTTGACAAAAGATGCTGCCAAAGCAGGATCATAAGTAACTCTAGAAAACACAAACAAGAAGGAAGTCAACACAAGGGGACGGGAACACGGGAAGCGCGACATAAATACAGCAAATGAAGAATGAATTGGCAAGGAAAAGAGGAAGAACACAAGAGTAGCACACGGATGAAGTGAGGACACACAGGTGTGGACAAGACAACAGCTCAGTAAAGGTTTCGAAAAACCGTCAGCAGGGGCAACTTTGGTCCGTGCCTGCTTCACTTAGGCATTCTTACAGGCAGGGTAAAACATTTTAAAAGGAAAACAGGAAATCAAGCAAAACAGGAGTCCAAAACTAAAGCAGCATCCAACAATCCCAAACTCCAACCTAACAAAACCAGAGGACTGGGCAAAAAGTCAACCCAAATCCAAATCGCAAGACCATGACAGCTGCAGGTTCACTAAAAACATTATTCTGAAATCACTGAACTGTTTGCCCACATGGTCTTTCACAAAGTGGTGAGCTGTTCCCAGCCGTTACTCCTGCTCTTGCTGACCTGCGGTCCATTAACCTTGTCGCGGTTCCACACTATTTTCCCTTTTTCTTCTGTCAGCGTTACAAGGTTTTCTAGACTTTTGTTGCCCCTGTTCCCTTTTATTTGAAATTATATCTTTTTTGGGAAACATGGCTGTATTATAAATCTAAATACACTGTATTAATGCAAGTACTTTTTTATAAAAAGCACGTGAACATTGAGAAGGACAAGCTGATTCAGAAACACCCCCAGTGCTGCGGACAAAGACGGCAATTCATCTGTTTGTCTGAACAAATTGCAGGCTTTGTCTGCTGTGACAGTTTGGGTTTGTGCTTCCCAGCTGGAGAATGTTGTCAAGTCACAGTCACAGTCTCCTCTCTGTAGTCTTGATAAAGTATTTAAAAAAATATATAAACACACAAAAAATAAAATGTAATGAGTGTAAACACACCGACGTGGCCTCAGTGCAAAGCTGTTCACTTGTGTTTGTAAGTCAGCAACGTGGATGCTGATGACAGATGGAGCAGTGGAAACAAAAGCACGTGTAAACATGGAGAAGGATGGTCAATTTTTAGGATGCACAAAAAAAACAAAATAGAGGCTGAGAGACAGCTGAAATGTACACAGATATTGTTATCAAAAGTGAATAACAAAGAGCAAACAGACGAGGGCAATGTCATGAGGGAGTGGGTGAGAGAGAGGCAGAGAGAGAACGACTGAGTTCAGACAGTTGGATGAGGAAGTTGTAGTGGCAGGCGCATGGGTGTGGTTAGTTAGCAGTTTCCTCATCAGCTTTTCTAAAGTGACAGAAAGAGAAAAGTGCAGTGGATGACGAGCTTCTGCAGACATCTAGGGACACAAGCATCATACAGGATGGATGCGAAGGTAAGCATAATAATCTGAAAGAATACGTAAATATCCAAAGGCTGAGGGCTGTTTGGGTGAAGTCGACTGGAAGGAGATTGATGGAGGATGACAAACAAATGGATGACCAGACAGAGAGAGCGAATGAGTGCGCCGCATGTGACAAACGGGCGGGCGAGTCGGAGTAGAAGGGAAAAAGGCCTGCACAGCCCAGGGGAAACGGGCCTCGTCTTGACATATGCTCTGGAGTGAAATGAAGATTGGCATGAGCTGCTAATCTGAGCTGTCAAAGCTCATGACGTCCACGGACGCTCACCTGTCACACCGTTCCCAGCCGGGAGGATGAGCCACTGCCAGGATAGGTCAAAGATCAAGATTCATTTTCTGCTGGGGGTGTAGTCAAACCAAGTCCCTGATCCAGACGTCCATCTGTTACCCTGTCCGCATCTGTTGCACCTGCTCGACAGTTGCTGCCGCTGTAGTGCTGTAAAATCACACAAAACTGGACTTTTTGTTTGTTTTTTTGTTGTTTTTGTACAGTGATTGTGATTCGGGCTACAAGCAATATGTTGAGGGGGTGGAAGGAGTCTGTTCTGTCACTGATCCGGATACTGCTAACTGTCTCCATTATGTAAAAAGTATTTTGACACCGTTTCCGACGCCGGCTTTTAATTGGTGACGGATTTTAAATATGTTATTATATCTACAGCGATGCAAAAGGCGGCAGAGACGTGTGTGGGAGGACTGCAGTCACAATATGTGGCCTCAATAACTCATTTTTGACAAGTAAAAAGAAGTTTCTTATATCTTAACTTTCAAAACTAGAACTGCTTTTCTGTCTTGCGTGAGTAGTGTGGGTGATGATGATGGTGCCTCGTGGTGAAGGCGGAAGGAGAAGTGGCCGTGTGACATTCACCCCTCTGAGCACGTCATCCTGTCTGGTGTATTTCTAGTGTACAAAGTGTTCCAGACTCACTGCCTCAAACATCTGAGAAGTTAACACTTACGTTGTATTCATTCACTGGCTAAAACCTGCAAAGAAGTATTCGATTAGTTTTTAAGCCACTCTACTTATTCTGAATGACTTTTTTCTTCTTCTTTTTCAGAATTGTATGTCCTTCCTGTTCCTTTTAGTCATGTTTAAAGGTGAGTGCCCCCACCAGTACTAAATGTGCTCAGTGTGTGGTCATAAATGAGCTGAATTTAAATGAGTGATGAGCAACTGAACTCACCTGCATCACAAGTCAGTCTGGCAGATCATTGGTGTAAGACATGATGCTCCGCAGGTCCGCAAACTCCAGTTAGTTTCTTGATCAGACCAGGAATAGCAGCTCAACACCCAGCCATGTCAATATGAGACTTTTGGAAATGTTTTTTGTTTTTTTTATTACACTGAATGGATATCTATTTAGTAGGAGGAATTTGAATTTCATGAAAATACTTGGAAAATACTCTGGAAAGTGGCTCAAACACTACTTTCAAGGTTTAGAAAACCCAAGGGATAACACATTGGAAGTGAAAGCATGCTGGCTCCTGAATCTAAACGTAACCACCACTGGCTGGAGTTTGTTTCATAACTTTTGTCTTAGTCAAGACGTGTGATTTCCTTGGACAAGTTCTTTAAGTTGGTGAGTTTAGCAGAGTGTTGAGTTCTTTGAATTCAATCTGTAGATGCCTCATGTCAGTATTACATACTGGGGCTGCAGATTGATGGGTCGTCCTTTAATGTAAGAGCTTTGTCTTTCCTGCTCGGTCTGGTCTGGACTTTTCCAGATATTTTAAATACAACTTTAGATGAAAACAGTAGTACACTGTGTTGTTGGCTTTGCACTAATATTCTGTGTTTGGTTTCCCATAAACATGGCACATGGTATTATGGCCAAACCACACGCGTCCCCTGCATACCTTTTCAAACATGACATATAGTCCAGTCTTTTCAAATTTAAAAATCTCACAATTCTCAGTGTTTAACATGTTAAATTAAAGCCTGTAGATTCTGAAATGTATTTCCCGTCGTTGCTTATCCACACCTCCCAGACAGTCTTGAGAGTAATCTTTCTCTGCGTAAAATGACTCCACATTATTTATAACTCAGTATTACTGCCTTTGAGATTGGGCTTTCATAAATATATAATGTAGTAAAATAATAACATGTAATGTTTCATGTTTCTGTCCATCTGGGATTATATTTACCTTATTCATGTCTGAGGGACCAGACGATTTAACATCAGCTGAACTGTACTAAAATAGATATCTTTTATGTAAAACAAAAATATAAAAAAAAAAACATAAAAAAGACTTATGATATTATTGTTTTGTTTGTTGTTTATTGCCAGAACGACTGGCTGTTTTCAGGCTTGACAAAACGTCTCCAGCAGACATCGTTTCACTGTTTTCACAGGCTGGGTGTTAATAATTCTGGTTAATAAAGTGCAAACTGAGCCAAAAATGAGGAGTTGAATATTTAGAGGAACATTAAATGTTCACTAGTATGATTATGTAATGTTAATAATTCTAGACGTGCACTGCAAGAGATCAATTAATCTAGAAAAGCTGCTTGCTGGTCACACGCAGGTGCAAAATTTCGTAGTTACATTCACATAATAAATATCTAGAACACATTGAAACGTACAAATAAAAGTCAGCTATAACACACCGCACTGCAGTCAAGTCCAGTCATATGTTCATTAAAGTACTTCAAATCACAACTTTAGCCCAACAAAGTTGAGTTTTTGTGGAGCTTCTGCACTAATTGGAAGGTGCTGAGTGAGTAAACAGACAATGGCCTTTCTGTCCTCCCGTCTCACTCAACAATCTGGCTCTGTTGTAGCCAGAGGTTGTCTCAGAGCTCCACTCACAGCAGCACTACTGTGACATACTCGCTGCATCTGCAGGCCTCTCTCATCTGCATGACCAAACACATTCTGAAGTCTGGCCTCTGCCAGGAATACATGGCAGCATTGTTAGAACAGCTCATTCGCATAAACAACACGGTGCTTTGTTCTTCATGCAAAGTGCAATGTTTCATCTGTCTTGTTTTTTGTTTTTTTTTGTTTTTTCTTTTTCCTTCTCTCTCTTCGTCAGTGTCGCGGGCCCAGGATCCCACAACCACAGATCAAACGATGTCTGTGAGCACCAGTACGGCACATACTGGTCCCATTCTCACTGGTAAAGCTCTTGTCAAATGCTGCATCCTTCTGTCTGTCCATATCTGTCTGCCCATCTATCTAGTGATGATTTTCTGATAAGAACGCCATGCATCTTCCACTTTCATGTCATTCGGTTGCTTTCTGTGACAGGAGGAAGAGAGGAAAGTGGAATTGATGGAAATGCTACCTCGAAAAATGTCTTCACTGAAAATAACACTAATCGGGACACGAATAGCAGCACCTCTGTCCAGGCCACCACCTCAGGAAGAAAGACAACGGGTAGGTTGGTGTGTCGTTTGCACCATACACACCGAACAAGACTTCAGATTTAATCTAATTTAAACGATTTTTGTTCCTTCTCAGCTTTCACGAAGAACATGACAGAGCTACAAACAAAGCCCACATCGACTCCAGGTAACGATTCCCACCTGTATGTCTCATGTGCTCGAACACAGAGTGGGTACTGTCTTTGAATTTGGTCTGGAGATAAATCATTACCGCCATCGCTAGACTATAACAGATCCTCAGACCAGTGGGAAAATGAAAAATGCAGAACCCTTAAATAAGGTAACTAGGAAGTGTTTGACGTGATGTCCTCGCTGAGAGAAGTAAAGAGGGTTTTGTTTCTGGGGTTTAGCATGAAATGAAAGAATGAACAAGAGTTATGAATGCTGACATGTTTTAAAAACCTTAAATTTCCCCTGCGAGTCATTTCATTGAAATATTCGGAAATTTAAATAAAAATAAAGTCGGACATCTGAACACATCTGGAGTATATTGAGAAGTAACAACGCATGAATCCTTTAAAAAAAAAAAAAAAATAAGGCTTTGATGGATGAAATTATGCTTTTAAATAATAAACTTCTGTCTTGTGATTGCTAAACCTCATGAATATTAACTACAAAAGAAAAAGGATGCTAATTACATTGTTTTCTTGTCTTTTTGCAGCATCCACAGTGAGATCCACCCAATCCACAACAAAGACAACCAGCAGAAACAAGGCCCGTGCCTGGGGTAACTAAAAAGTTTTCCTTCACCACAGCTATTTAAATGCCACAGGCATTACTGATTTATTATCTTAGAGACACTGACGGTATCACAATTTCCTGTCCTCCAAAAGGGAAAAAAAAAAAAAAAAGAAACGAAAAAAACATGGCAGAGAGGTAGAACAGAGCACCTCACTTCTCCTCTCGCCAACAGATTAATGCTTGATTGTACCTTATGCAAAAGGAGATAAGGTATTTGCGTCCTCGTGTTGTTCTGGCTTACTATAGATAAGGTTTTGATACAGCATCAACTGTGTGTCAGCCGAGCCGGTGGATCTGTCACACTATCTCTGACAGCTGTTCCCCAGTGAGCCGCTCTCTTCTTGTTCCTGTAGATGCCTCCTCTGTTTAACAGTCAAACTTAAGTCAATACCTTTCTCTCTGCTTTTACATCATACAGACCCAAAGTGGAACAAGGATTTCACCTATGGTAAGAAGCCTGTTTAGTGTGTTTTGAAGTGTTATTGCACATAGTCTGTGATGCAGTTTTTGATTTGTATGTCACGTGTCCAGATTATGAGTCCCTGAGATATGCTGGGCTGATCATTGCTGCGGTGCTCTTCGTCATGGGCATAATGGTTATTAGCTGTAAGTTTGTGTAAAACTGCGAGCCGTATGATGTTTCACAATCTCTCGTGACATTCAGCCGGGCTTCTCACCCTTTTGTTATCTCTGACTGCAGGTGGCAAGGTCTGTCGGCTGCCCAGGTGCCACAAGAGATCATCAAAGTCAGTATTTTTACAGCCACAGCTTTTATTTAGCCAGCGCTAATCTCAATAAGACAGATCAATTTAGATGATAAGACGAAAAAAGTATTCACAAACAAAAGATTTGGTTAGAAAAATGTTTGGCGATTAGGCTCAAATGGAGGTTTGTTTGAGCAGAGCTACGAAGAGGGACGGAGCGCTGACGAATCGAGTTGGGAGGAGGTGGCTTGTGTGAAAGTCAGACAAGGTTGTGAATGTCAGAAGCAAGTTTTAAGATCAAGGATTAGAGAAACGAACAAGAGCATTTGAACAGGCTTGTGACGTTTGAAACAAAGGCTGTGTGTGTGTTAGGATGTGAGGATGGAAGAGGCAGAGTAGCTATGTAGAGCAAAAGCCCTCACACCAGGATATAGAGGCAGATGTGAGGGAACACATCTTCCTTATTGGATCTATGCAAACGCCTCATTTTGCATCTGTTCTCATCTTTGAATAATTTATAATGACTGGATTTTTAACAATATTACAGTCCGCTATGCGTAAAGAGTAGCTATGCTTTTACCATGTATTTGGGAAATAGTAGATGAGTGTTTGAGTGATGGATGATATTTGGAAGTCGCTCATTTCAGACACATACAGCTCAACAGGATGAATACTGGGATGCCTGTGATGATTTAAAGTCATTAAGTTATTTGTTCGGCAAAACTGTAACACACTAACATAGAAGCACACATGTTTACCTCCTATTTATCTTCATAGAAATCCAACGGCCTCTGAAATTGTGGTTTGGTTCATTTTTCTAGGTCGTACCGAGTGGTCCAAGGATGAGAGTCGTATACGGCGATGGGTCCAAAAAGCTGCCAAGAACAAACTAATAGTCCATCAGGAGGCAAAACACACAAAAACCTGGCAGCATGTCACATGACAGACTTATGTGCTTATTTGGTAACTGTCTATGAAAAAAATAAAAAAAAAACTGAATAAACATGGAAAACCTGATGCAACCTGACAATAGAAGAACAGTGCAACCATCAATGTTTCACTCCTGTAACGTGTTCTCAAATGGAAAACTACACTAAAAAGTCTTGTCTTGGCAAATACTGACAAGGTTATTCATGTTTTAATCACTTCTACAGCGGTGAACAAGAATGATCATAATGACCCTTGTAATTTGCTGTAGGCAGTGTCTCCTTTGGACTGTCGTTGAAGGTTATGAGGAATAACTCCACATCTCTTTTGTTGTTGTTTTGTTTGTTTGTTTTTTGACAGTCTGCCATTTATTGCTGTCGTCAGTATAACAAAAAAAAATACATTAAAAAAAGTAGAAGTCATTTCCTGCAGAATCTTTGCACTCTCAATCTAAACAAAAACAGATGTTTAGCAAGACTGTCTAAGCCTCTTAGTGACTCCATGCTTGTGAGTAAAGCTCCAGATTATACGGCAACCACTGGTACATTATCTTTGCATCCATATGGTTTCCAAATTATGCAAACAACAGACTGAAAGAAAACTAAGAACCTTTTATAAACACATTTAATCTTGAAATAAACACTGAGTTCAACATTGCTATACAATGTACAGCAGTTTCACTGCTGTGATTGCCACCAGAACAAAATAAAGGTGACTGCAGCTGTGCAAACAGAGCCAATCTGTGACAGTCACTCTCTGCAACCGCTTTTTTTTTTTTTTTTGTAAGACATCCAATCCATTATATGCAAATTATGAGATACCCTGGTCAATGTCATGAAAATACATGTAAAACGAAAATACAAATATTTTACATACAAGTTTCTGAGTAATAACTGACTCCCACCCTATTAGGACATTCTGCTTTAAGGTTATATGTAAAATAACTAAACATTTTCATTTTATTCAACAGAAACAATGAAAATAAATGCTGATCTCACTAAATTTAAATACATATAATTATTAAAAGCAAGAATGTGCCTTTATCCCCTATGGAAATAAACAGTATTTTTCCAGTTGAAAAACATTCAACAGCTACACGTGTTACATTTACAGAAGTAGTAAAGAGTAGTTTCACAACAGAGAGGCTTTCCAAGAGCGAGGAATAAAATCACTTAGTCACATGTTTAGAGCTGGCAGACCAAATACTTGGCGGCTTTCTGCACGTTTCTATTCCAGTTCATAGTTTGGAAAATGCACTTACAGAGACTCAGAACCCGTCGAACAGAAATAATCTGAATTGGCAATTTTTAATATAGATCTCACAGACAATACAATAAAATGTTTGGTGCTGCAATTTATGAAAATTTCTCCCCTCCTTTAAATACTGACACATACTAAAACATAGATTCTTGTTTACTTGGCCTCCCTTACAGAGCAAGGTTACAATTTGAGAAATAAAACACGCTGCAAGCACTGTGCTCAGATATGCACAGTTAAATAAACACAAAAACTATAATCTACTACTCTTTCGTTTATCACCTGGGGAACCGCATTTTGAGACACGGTGCAATCTGATACACAGTTCACTTTTCTCTTTTTGCTCTCAAGGGCAACAAAAGCTGTTCAAGTGGTTATATTCCCTTTCCTTCAAAACATTACAGAAGGCATCATCTTTATGACGATGTTTTTCTTTCCACATGAAGGAAACTGACTTTGTTGGCATTTTGCTCATCATCTCTCTTTATTAAACGGATGTTTTTTTTCTACCTCGCTCACACCAACCTTCACGCTTCTGGTTTGTGAAGCATCAATCTGACTCTCCACAATAATCGGGGATCCAAACAATATGAGAATGTGAGAGGGGGGGATTGAGAAACATTTATGGTGACTGATTAACATGCGCCATTGCGTGGAAGCGTACCATTTCCAGTAGCTTCCACTTGACAGAGGTTGGAAAGACCGGACAGGTTCCACATATCCTATTCCTCCGCCTCTTCCTCCAGGAACAGAGGATGTAAATAGTGAATGACTGAGCTAGTTTAGTGTTTTCTTTTTTTTTCCCACAAAAATCAAATCAAAAGGTAAAACGCAATTCACTGTCACTGCATATCTGCTGGGATTGATTTCCTGTTTGAGGATAGTGAAAAATGAAAGGAGGGGATCTGGCTGTGCTAAATTATCCATTCTAACAAACAAAAGTTCAAGCCATGTTCACCGTCTTTAATTTTGATTCCCTAAATAGAATCCAATTAAAAGGATTGAGTGTGTTCCAAATGTCCCTGGATAAACCGTGTCTACGAAGCACAAGGAGCTGGGACAAAAGACAAGAATGCACAACAGCAGACATCATACTGCATACGATACACATGTGTATGAGATTGTGTGGGAGTGAGTGATGAAACGAGCAGTGAGAAGCAGGTGGTCGTGCAAAGAAGTTTAACTGTCCTGAGTCAGAGGAGGAGATAACATAGCCTGACGCATTGATTGCTCTTGGCTTTACGGTATATGGCTGCTTGTCTGCCAGGAACTAGACGGCCTCTTTCTTGTTCTGTTCCTCAGGCGTTGAGTAATTCCTGAGGAGAAAGAGAAGACAGGCGACAGGAGGAGGTGAGGTGAGACGGGGCAAAAGATCAACTATGTCAAATATTTTTAGGTTCTCGGTTTTTAGAAGGGAAAAAATACAAAAAAACAAGAAGCACCGCTGTGTAGCAGCATTCAGGAAACTGCGCGTCTGCCTCATGCTGAAGAGATTTGACGGGTGCATGGCAACAGCATCACCTCAAAACACATCTCATCCCCAGGTGAGACTTAAAAACGTGGCAGAGAACTGTTGATCCACCAAGCCAGAGGTTGCTGTGTGATTAAACCTTTTTTACAGAGCAATCATTCAGCACCAAACACCAGCAGAGCTGACAGTCCCAGCAGGCAGCTGGTAATCCTACAGAAGAATTTAACTCTTGCATGTTGACTTGGGTGTCTGCGCTGTACTGCCTGACCTCCTGCCATAAGATCTCTGCAGACTAAACTGACCTCCATACCCCCTCTTAACCAAGCCATGATTTCTTTTTTCTTTCTGTCTTTTTAAATGATTATTAACTTTACCTTCAGCATAAAAGTAACTAACTACTCTACAAAACTCTTGGTTTATTGTGGAGGGAAGGCCAGAAGCTATGAGTGTGTCTCTGTGTAACTGGTTTAGGCTGTCAGATTGCCGTTGGGTAATGATCGGCATGAGCACAGTGTCTTGTTTACTTGGTTAGTTTTCAGGGACAGTTGTTGACTCCATCTGTGAGCCAAGCCTTGGAACAGGTTGGGTCTTGCTGCATTCGGTCATGCAGACCCAGTGTTGATGTCTTAAAGCAATTGTTTGATGGATGGGTGGGGAGTGTTCACTGGTACTGGTGGAGGACTCAAGTAGTGTAAAATTAATTGTTGTGCAAGTCCAGACGGGCTCAAATGGGTGGATGCTGGTGCCGAATGTTTCCCTCTGGGTCTTGACAATTTGAAGTTGTAGAGTAGACTGACAGCAGAGACTGTTACCCACTCAACTGGTTCTGTCACTTAAAGGTTAACTTAGAGTAAAGAGAAACCTGAATTTCTTAAGTGCATAAACAGGAAAAATAGATGTGGGAGGGAAAGAAATAAAACGAAAATATCAAAACAAGCAACTTGTTCTTACCGTGCCTGATTACACCTGCACAGTTTCTGTGAAAGGATGGCTGTAAGGAAGAAAGAAAAAAAAAAAAAGTGGAATGAAAAGGTCATGACTGAAAGATAAAAGTTCACATTTGCTCAGGTATTAATGTCTTTACAAAAGTACGCAGGGACAAGTGCTTCCCAGTAAGCACTGAAAGGTGGTACATTTGTCAATTGCAGGAATCTAAATGACACATTTCTCCAACACTTACCGACCACAATTGTGGCTAAAAGCGCCACCACTGCCACAACGGCAATGATTATTATGGTGACCTGATCTAAAAGACAAAAAAATAGAGACTGGCTGTAACTAAGCATGTAAATGCATACAAATAATTCAATGTGGCATAATAAGTACTGGCATTATTGAAATTGTGCAACATAATCATAATTTCTAACAATTGTTATTGTATATCTCACCTGCAGCTTCAGGGACAGTTGAGGTTCTGTCTGCATTTAAGCCAACAACCACTGATCATCGGGAGAGAAAGACGAGAAGAGGGCAGTTACAAGCATTTCCTCCCACATAACTTATTTCCATGCAGACATGCTCAGCTGCTTCATTAAATCATGTGTGTAATCAGTCTTGCAAACTACTTGAGATGACCAAAATAGAACCGAGCACAAGCGTATCTGCTCATGTCTAAAATCAGGGGCGAGCCAAGAACTGTAGCTGTTACGCAACTTCTCCAGCAGCAGGTGGGCTGCGGCACTGCACCAAAAAGATCTGATTCTATCAAATGTCCATCAACGCAAAGATGAGGAGTGACAGAGAGGCGCAGAGAGAGAATGAGAATGCCAATGATGATTAGATGGCCAACAGGGTGGCTGAGATGTCAACATGCTCATTGCCCTTTCAGTAGCATCCACAGGGCCCCTCTGGAAAGCCTATTGATTCCATTAGGAGCTTAATGTTTTGGGGGCAGCAACAAGGGCCACAGCACCCCATACATCTCACTGGACTGGAACACCTCAAGCAAAATGCTGACTTAGAGAAGAAAAAAAAGAAAAGAAAAAGCCCCATCCAGTGTTGAGAGGGAATACACTTACCCTTTCTACTGCTAAAGTCCTCATCATCCCCATCATCTGTGAAATGGGAAGAAACCAGATGCTTGGCATAAGAAAACTCATGCGAAAATGGAGACAGACCAAAAAGTAAATAAATAAATATCCTAAAACCAAAAGAGACCTATCTAAACCAAACAAGTCAAATCACCCATAAAAAAAACTTGGGCTGCGAGTAAATTCAATGAAGGCTGTACGCGTCAGTCGCCTTGCACACTCCTGCTGTGCACGTGGCTAAAGTGAGTAAAACTTTAAAGACGGAGGAAAATTAATCAGCAAGGATGATGATCTCTGTTTGGACCAGGAGGCTGCATTGAAGCTACATCATCAGGAGTTTGTTTGGTAAAACACAGCAAACTTAACCAAAGCCAAAAGGAGGATGAAAATACTGGAGCTGAAATGAGTTCAGGCAGTGTTGCCATGTTCAGAACTTCCCTGCACAATTAGGAACTGCAATTGCTATTTTATTTTTAAATAATTATTTATTATTCTGAGCTCTAGTTTAATTATACACATTCACCCTAAGAAAACAGAATTTGCATTGAACACACACAATATTGAAAGGTCTGCTTTATTTGGAGTTTAAGCTTCATGAGCAAAATACATTTATGTTACTAGCACCTTTGTCTGGCAGGAAAATCAAAAGGTTAGTGGGATCAACTTAACCATTTGGCAAAACAAACATTTCTGTGGAAAAGAAATGAGGTTCATGGAATAGCTGAAGTTAAGTAAGTGAAGACAAATGATGTGATGCCGCTCTTCCCTTCAGGTGCTATAACACCACAAAGAAGAAATGCAAACTGTGGAAACGGAGATGGAAGGATGACAATTACGTTCGCTTCAGCCACTGTTTAATGAGTAAAATAAAACAAGTCTAACAATTATTAATAATGAGCACTGTAAGCTCCAATAATCCCAATCAGGCGATTAAGGACCAATTGTGACAGATTCACACATGATAATTCTTTTCAAAACAAACTATTTGAGTGTTGTTTTATACGAGTGGCCTCATACTCAGATGAAACAGCACACAATAAATAATCTTGGCAAGGGACCATTAGTGTACAACATTTTAATTAGGTGAGAGAAAGGTTAAAAGACAAAAAGAAAAACCTTTTCCCCCCTAAATTACCCCGGGATACGTTACATACCAATAGCTGAGCCTTCAAATTCTTCCAAAGCAACTGCAAAAATAAGAAGAAAAACATTAAAATGCATTTTACAAAACCGACGGAAAGTTTTCTCAATATTAAAACCGACAACTTTGCATAGAACATCGCTAGACTTGGACGACACAAAAATGAAATATCATTGAACTGGATACTTGGTTTTAGCTGATCTTGAAGAGTTTGTGACTCTTTCTATACAACAATACAACCGAAGGCACACAGCTGCCTATTTCATCCTACATTAATGTTACTTCTGCTTTGTTTTTGTTGTTTTTTTCATTGCAACTCTTTTAGGCTGTTGTGAAACTCAGCAAAGAGAGTTGCATACATTAATCTTGCCACACACACACACACACACACAAAAAGAAAACAGACATGTAGGTAGTTAAAACAGCTTGGCATAGACCCTGATTAGATGTATATCAGCTGCAAGCGTCAAAGATGAGAACATACCAACGGCAACTGGCAGCAGCAGCAGACACAGGAGCAGCGATCGCATCATCTTCAAATGCTGCAGGGGGGGGGCAGGGAGACACCAAAGTTAAAAGTTAAAAATATCTTTAAAGTATCTTCTATTAATATTCAGTCATTGATGCAGGTGAAGTCTTGCCGATTTGGAGACGGGCTGTGATGGAAGGCAGACGCTCTCTATTAAATGGGGCTTGCTGGCGCTTTGCGCTCCTCGTCAGTGGAAAACTACACATTCTGAGCCAACCAGTTCTTGTATGTTTTCACCGGTTTAAAAGCAGGCACGCAGGTCTAGATTGTAATCTGAGATGGGTGATGGCACGAGGGTTAAAATGACAAACCATTCCCATTGTGCTCAGCAGAAAACAATTATTTGAATTTATTTATTTATTTCTTAAATCTGTTACCCTCAGCGGGCAACAAATGTGAAACTGACATTTCCCTCCTCCGTATCCAAGGCCTGGGTGCTATTACAGTTGAGTAAGAAAACCTTTTCACTTTCGTCCCAATTTATTTGTGTTAAAGGAAAAGCAAACAGTGATTGGACTTAACATTAAACTTTATTCCATCACCACTTCCCATTCCCATACTAGCTGTCATTAGACTTTGTGTGCAAGTGTGTGTGTGTTTGTTATTCTTAAAAAAAGACCTCACCACTTCCTCATGGCATAGGTCCCAAACACAAGCCTCCCTTCCCCATCACCAACAAGTATGATGTGAATCACAGATGTTCTCAGTACGTCAAACAAAGCCCCAGCTGTTTACAACACAATATAGATTATGATATTTCTAAATGGGGAACCATGGGAATGACCTCTATTCTAGTTGAGGTCCCGGATGAAGCCTCCTTGTTCAGATTAAAGTTGGCTTGGAATCAAGACCCAAGCCACTCGTGCCATGTTCAATACTGAACAAAGGACCTCTCCTGTTGACCTTTGTGCCACATATTACGCTGCGGACACCTCCTTTTTGTTAGCCGGGACCATTGTGTCCTTTTTTTTTCCCTCCGCAGCTGATGACTTATGAGGAAACAACTAATTTGCAGATAACACAGGGCTCTACAAGACAACATTAAACTTGACACCCCCCCCCCCTCTTCGCCCACAACTCCCTACCCTTCTCCTTCCTGCAGTAATGCTTTTTTTATTTTTTGGCATCCATATGTCCTGCCGTTTGCTCTAATCTCATCCTTAAATACTGTTACTGTAGCTGAGCTCTACTATCCATCATCCAGAGACAAATTTCTGCATTGTGGGGCTGCACACGCCAGTCTACAAGATTATCATCATGCTACATTGGCATGTAGAACCATTTTGATTTTATTGAGAAAGATGTTAATCATGCAAGCGAGGCTGATTGGGGCGCAGAGAGTAGGCTGTTCTGGCCTGTTGAATAGCCGAAGTAAATCTGCAAATGTAACCGACCTAAGAAGCTGCAAATAAAAGCCCCTTCTTTATCCAATTTGCTTTTCAGAGTTGCTTTGGGTGAAATAATAAGCTGATCCAATTTGCAAACATTTATCAACCCAGTCCACTGCTTCTGTATCCAAATGGCTCCTGACGCCTGTATGATTTTTCAAATTGGGTAATATATTTGCTCTTTCATACCAAAACCTAATTTGCTACATATAATAACCAGCAGCATGCTCATAAAACAAACATGCCAGCTGTCTTATGGATAGAAGATCCTAAACGGTAAATGAAGGTGTCAACAAATAATGAAACTATAGTGCCCTGCTGCAAGACAGCAGGATGTGCTGTTGCAAGAGGTGGAGGTGGGAGAGCGGGGGACTGAGTGTTTCTGTTCCACTTCTTCCAGTGCAGTTTTCTGCTAACAGGATTAGCAGAACCGCAGAACCTCTCACCTGTCTGGCAATGTTAGCAGACCTAGGAACATCTAAATCCTGTTTAACGGGGGTTAATTTTGAACTAAAGCACAACCACTCCTTCAAACGCACCCAATCCAATATTAATCAAAGTACACCAAATGTGTCATTGCGATGGAAGGACTACGGCTTATCTGCTGGCGCAGACGACAACCCTCCGCTCCAACACTGGTCACCACCGACAGCGACGATCACAAAATGTCTAAACACCATCAGAATTACTGTGAGGTGGTAACCAGGAGAAGACGCCAGAGATAAACAAAACTGCTACGTGAGAAAGAATGGACAAAAAGAAAGCACAGAGATCCATGTTCTTCGCCTTTCAATCTTAAAGCTGGATGCTTTTACTCCAGTGAAGACAAGAATAATGTTCAATCAACCCTGGCAACTATACAGCTGCTGTTTATCTAAGCCAGGTGAATCAAATTCAGTTTAGATTCTGCTAACCCACTGAACTGCTCACAAAGAGAAATAGAAAGCAATTTTTAAAAAAAGAACAAAAACGATAGTAAGAGAGCGAGAGAGGAAAAATAAAAGCAAAGCTCACCATGTTTTAGTGTTGTGCATGCCAGTAAGCAATCCAACAAGAATAATGGTCTGTGGGTGACTTTTAGCGTTTCACCAGTCTGGCCAACAGTGAAACAACTAAGAGGATGTGAATGTGCGCCTGACAATGACACCCTGACGCCTTTTATTTGAAAAAAACAAAAACACATCCTGTTCTTGCCTTCTTCTGAACCTGTGTACAACTATGCAGCCTTTGAACACACAAACACACTCCAACGTGTCCGAAAACATCAAGAACCAGAATAGGAACATGCAGGACTCTGAGTAGGTACAAGGCAGGTTATTTTTATCAAATGGAGACAAAGTTTTTCTCTGTTTACTCCACAGCCTTATCACCAGATCCATCCCAGTCACGTTGAGAGGTTTTCAGCATGTAACTGAAGCATGATGCTTCCACTTAACGCCTAAGAAAAAACAACATTTGGTTTTCTTGTTCCACTTTTGACAAACCCTGTGAAACAGCTTGACTGACAGTAGTTAAGGTTTGCCAATGTGTGTGTGTGTACATATATATATATATATATATATATATATATATATATATATATATATATATATATATATATATATATATATATATATATATATATATATATATATATATATATATATATACTGAACTGCATGAAAGCGTTGTACAGGAAACGTTGGGGTCTGTGGTGACGGTTATGGGGTTTTTTTTAAACACCAACAAGCAACAACAAACATTGACTGTTCAGACGTAAAGACATGATTTATGAAAATATCTGGTAGCTAGTAAACTATATACAAATACAAAAAAAAGAAGATTTTCTGAAACTGCACTCAGTCGGAAATGAAGGTTTTCTTCCAGCAGCTTCTGCGCGTCTTTCTGGTTCTACATCTTTACGCACAGTCGCCGATGGCTGGAGCGTCTAATTTAGGGGAACCACTGCGGGGCTAAGTTGTTAACAGGAAAAACGCTCTGTTGCTGCTGCTGACTGCGAAAATTAAAGTCGGAAACTTTACTGTCACCTACTAGGGGATTTTACAGCCACCTCACTGAAGCGCACGAGACGGCCCGCAACATATGTTTCACGGTCGGGTTTTTGCTGATCAGGAAAATATCGTCGCCTGCGCCTGCTCCTTTTAGCTTTCAAAACTGTTCTCAGAAGCCGGTGAAGCCTGTTGCCTTCAAAGGCAAATGAGAGATGTGAGCAATATCGCAATTATTTTTCAGAAAAGCCATGCCGTCAAAGTTGCGGTGGTTGATTGCGCCAAGGAGGAGGATGCAGCCTGACTGCACAAATGAGTGTGATGTCTCTGCCGACTGGCGATTTCAAGCACAGGTGTGCTTGGTTGCTAAGATTCACTTGTGAGCTCCTTAATTGTTGTTTTTGGGTCGTTAAAGGCTCCAAATCATCTACGGATTATTAGTCGCAAGGAAACAGAATCCACACAGTTTCTCTGTCCTTATAAACTAGGACACTTAAGTTTACAGCCTGCTGCTCCTCCAGCTGTGCTCTGTAGTGGAGTGTTTACTGACTTTACTTAGGTGCAGGGTTTTAATTAAACGAGATTCAAAGGTCACTTTTGCACAAACACCGAGTCTAGGTAGTTTTTCAGCGTATTTTTCTTTTCTTCACCAGTTTTCTTCAGTCTGTTTTCAACTCAAGAGAAGCAGTAGAAAATATATTAATATCTGCACTGTTTAAGAGAACTCTGGTTAATGATTTTTGAGAAATCTTTTTAATCTGTAGCCACAACACATTTCTTTAAAATGTGATCATGTAACATAGTTTCACAAATGGAAACTTATTCCACTTTTTCTTCTGCAAGTAATAAAATCAATATAACAAAGAGCTTGCTGTTCACACATAAGCAAAAAGTGCAATATACTTAAACAGAAATGCATGTTGAATACTTGCAGAAAAGTGAACTTACACTGAAAAGATCTGTTGTTCAGAGTTGTTTCTTTACACTGCAGGTATGTTGTTGCTCTCACAAGTTTCCTCCAATCATGGAAACTGCCAGTGTGTGTGCACATTAATACAGGTGTACTCAGACCTGCAGCGTTCTTCATTGGCTGCTGAGCTTGTTGTAATATGACACCATCCTTCTTATCTGTTCAGCAGACTTGTTGTGGATACTGTGAAACTTGCTCACTGCTCTCTGTTAAGTAGATGCACAGCAATCAATTTAGGTGTTTACGTGCTGTTGGTTATAAAATCACCTGCTGTGGTCCGGGTAGCTCACCTTTGATATTCTTCAGTCTTGTTGCACATTGTAACTGGGAATATATTCAAATGTTACACACTGAATAAAAAAAAAATAGATATGCCTACTCATTCACAGGCATATCGTGTCTCTGCTGGAAGGTTCAGCTGCTTTATCTTTCGACTCTATAGCAAACATTAAACTTGATATAACTAACAGCTGCTGATGTTTGAATCTCAGTCAGTGATTTTCCTGAATTAATGGATTCATACAGCCTAAGACAATTCACCAAGTGGGGAATAGCAGTCATTACTCTTCCCATGTGTCCAGAGAGATATCTGCGCAGCTTTAATCAGTCCTTGCACCAATACTCAGTATGGTTGTGACTGAAGCCTTTTCTTTCTTCCCTCTGCACTTCCATGACCAAACTGCTGTCAGCCAGATGGAGATCACCAGTACAGACCTGGAGACATCTGTGGATATCCTCCCCTCAGGGGTAGGGCTTTTTAAAGGAACCACTGGGAAATGCCCTAAAGCTACAGTACATTAAAGGGTGCTGTAGAGAGTTCACCCCTGGAGCAGCTCCAGTCCCTCTGGCTCATGGTTAAAACACCCAGCAAGCTGCACTTGTGGTGTTCGGCTTTCCTTGCTGCCAACACTCAACCATTGTTTACTTGTACAGATTTACTGATCTGGAACTACTGTATCAGCTCTGATCTTGACGTCACTACTAGCAACGGTGTAAAAAAAAAAAAAAAAAAAAAAAAGTATCTCTTGTCCTATAAAAATCTTTTCGGTTCAGGTAAATAGTCAGATTGTCCTCCACGACTCCTGGATGGCATTCTTCACCTCTAAAGATGTCCTGCTTATACCTATATACGCTTTCCATGTGACTCGGCTTTGCTCAGCTCTCTCCGTGTCTGAGCAGCAACAACAGTTATATCCAGCAGTGTGTGATGAAAGGGAATGCCATTAACCTCTATTCTTTATATTATTTATAATTGGGGTAAGATATAACTGACGCAGTTTAACATACATTTTTTATGTTTCCTGTTCACCTTTACACACACACTTCTTTTTGTGCAGTGTGCTGCTGTGCTTTTTCTTTACAATCTCTCTCTGGTGTGGACATCGGGGGCAACGTGGGGGTTCAGTGTCTTGCTCAGCAACACAGTGGCAGGAGTTTGAGCAACCAATTATCCCATTTGGTGATTACCTCTCTCCACCAGAGGTCTAATCACCCTAACAATAAAACATTAAAAATATTATGTTTTCTTCCTCTTTTACCATCATGTTTACACACACGCACACACACACATATATATATATATATATATATATATATATATATATATATATATATATATATATATATATATATATATATGTGTGTGTGTGTGTGTGTGTGTGTGTGTGTGTGTGTGTGTGTGTGTGTGTGTGTGTAAACATGATGGGAAAAAAAGAAAAAAAAAACATAATTTTTCTTTACCACAAGTTTCATCTGAGATTTCATCTACAAAGCAACGGTAACCACACTCTGGTTCAGATTATATTTTCAGGCTTAAATGCTTACATTTCTTTTTATCAACTTGGTGCATATTCAACTACGTTGTCCACATGCAAGCATCCTACACTTCAAAAAATGTCAATCATTTTCTTGATAAATCCTTAAAATCTTCACATGAACTTAAAGTAGCTTCACATGATTTATAGTTTAAATGAAGTGACTGAGTATCTTATTTTATATCTGAATGGCTCTACCACAATCTCGAGTGTCATGTCTTGGCCTGGCTCTGCAGTATGATTAGAAAGGTCACATCCGGTTGATGTGGACCCAGTTTGTGTAGAAAGGGAAACCGCAGATAAAACCATTTCCTAATATTGCGTTACTTTAAGTGACGAAAAGGACTACAGCTACTTAAGCGGTGAAAGGCAAAACAAAATGTAACTCTTGTCAAAGTTAGAT
Organism: Xenentodon cancila; assembly: GCA_014839995.1. NCBI lineage: Eukaryota > Metazoa > Chordata > Actinopteri > Beloniformes > Belonidae > Xenentodon > Xenentodon cancila. The sequence goes on along the minus strand of CM026211.1, from coordinate 16,356,768 downwards.
GCACTCTGCTGCTGAGGAGTGGTGCACCTTTACCAAATCGTAACTGGTGCAATGACGCTGAGACTTTTATTTGTGGACAACAAATAAGCCAATGGAGGCACCACCTCTGTGTGCAAACTGCAAAAACAGAGAATGGTAACTTTTGTTGTTTAAGATTTGTGTGGGGTGCTTTTAAGCCTTTATTTGATAGATGCAAAGGGTGAAGGTGAAGAGGTGACATGCAGCAAAGAACCCTCTCTGACCTACACAGATTTTGTTAAGATGGTTCAAAACACAATAAATGATGTTATCAGGGTTTTCTACCCCCATCTGAAAATGCTAATGTCTCAAATTAGAGCATCACTTTTCTTTCTCCACATATGATCGGTTGGTGTCTGCATTGTCTGCGCGGGTTTAGTCTGGAGGAAAAAAGCTCCACATGGCAATATGTTGAAACGAAATTCGTGTTTTTGTGGTTTTTAGCTCTCACGTAATTAATGTTCAAACGCCAAAGATTTTCTTTTGTACTTTCCCCGGCTAATGCGAGCGCTTTAATGTTAAAACACAATCAACTGCCCCGAGATTAATTTAATATCTCAGCTCAGATGCTGGTAAAGCAGCTTTGAACATGAAAGTTCAGGCAAGCTTGTGAACACGTGAGGCTGTTGTTCATAAGATAATCTTTTATTTTTTTGTTTGTTTGTTTATCGATAGAAAGAAAATATCAGTAGAGGGGTTCTGGTTTCAGATGTAGTATCTAAAAAGAGTTAATCTACAAGGTATCTCTGATAGTTGAGCTCATGGCCTCAGTCATGTCAAACAGACTACCCCATGTTGTCAGGTGGAAAGAAATCTGAGCTGTGCTAAATAAATAAAAGGGCTCCAACTTTTGCAGTTGGTAACCATTGCAAAACCTTTATTCTTAAAGTGCAAAAAATAGCCAAAATTCAAATTAAATTGTCTGAATAAAAGGTTTGGCTTTGTGGCTCATTCATGCCTCCCATGAGTGTTTCTTAGTTAAGTTCCAGTCACATGTACAACCAAACTCTTCACGTTAAAGAGAAAGGATCTTTCTAAAGGTCGGTTTTTGTTTCCTACAGTGCTTGTGAATAAAAAGCAAACTCTTTCTGGTTTTGTGAGCAGTGCTGTATAATATGCAATCCATGAGAACACTGTCAACTATACTGTCTGTGTGGGTCACGTCATCTCTTTGGTTTGTCCAAATGGAATAAAATGTGTAGTGAAAGGCGATGTTAGGGCTGCAGGTGTTGTGGTTGGCCCTCTTGCCCCACCACTAAAAGGTTTCCCTTCAAATCCCAGCGGGACTCCTTTCTGTATAGAGTTTGTCCCTGCTTCCTCGTGTCTCTGTGTGAGTTTTCTCGGGGTACGGCAGTTTGTTTGGTAATCCTTAACCCAGTGACTGCTGGGCTGCGATAGGGTCCATCGCCACCCCTGAACCAGAGGGTGTTAGTAAAGGAAATAAATTGAAGATGTTTCAATGGTAATCCTCACATTACAGCCTGTGAAATGTACATGGTTGGCAGAGGCATCAGTAGGATGTTGGACACGGCTGAGATGTCGTCGTGTTAATTTGCTGGACAGAAGAAAGACTGTGAGTTTTCATCCAGCAACACCTGCTGTCACCTAGAGTCAGGCGGTATTTGAAAAGTCAGGAAACGTCTACGCTTTTACAGCACAATATTGTGATCTCTGCTGAGCGTGCAGTGACACCTTGAGAGCTGAACCTGCATCCGATAACCTCTCTATGCCATGCCGCCACTGGGCTGGTCATCCAAAGGCCTTGTTTTTAGTTGTTTCTACAGTGTCCACTTAGCGAGTAAGTAAGTGAAAAGTAAATTTCACCACATGAAGTAGATCAAAAGTAGTGAAACCTTTGACAAACCTGTTGGTTCACATTATAGAAAAATTAACTGGTTAAAAAAAAAAACAACTTCAGGCCGAGTTGCATACACAGTTGATGTCCAAGCTGATTCAGTTGAGATACAAACCTCAGTATACGTGACTAATGTACGTGTGTCATATGAGTAATTACAAAATCCTTGGTCTTTTGTGTTACCCGTTGTTTGTTCAGTGTTTAGTGAACAGATGAGTAATGCACAATGACTCACTGTTTTCTGTAGACTGGAGCTGAGGGATGCTCCAAGCGATAAAACTGCTCCAGCACTTCCACTACATGCAGTGAGCCTGCCTCGTGCCCTGAGGGAAAAAGCTGCACCCTCAACGTTACCCGCGGCTGCACTAGGCATAGCTGGTTCTGCTGGAATAGATGACATTCCCTCTTTTCTGTTGATCCATCCAGGTTCATCTTTACACCGAACTGTCACGTTTGGGACCTCGTGTCACATGTTACATGTCATTTGTTTTTTTTTACTAAACTGCACATGCTCCAAATATGCATTTATCGCCTCTGTTTTCTGTTATTTTACCCACAATGACGATGCATGATACCTCTTTATGTTGTCATTTATGTGCTTGTAATCGGTTTCCCTCAAGACTGGAACATTATTGCGCTGGCTTAAGTAATAATGCACCTATTTATGGTGTTATTTCCACACGGGAGCCTGTATTACATTTTAATTTGACATACCAGAAAAGATTTATTATATGTTTACAGTTAATGCCATCCAGCTAATCAGAAGAGTTTTTTTCCTTGTCTGGCTGCAGAAGAAAACCAAACTCTGAAGCCCGCTAATTGTATGAATTTTATTAACCTTTAATCACATTATTATTGAGGCTTGTCTGTAAGTGTCTTCTATCTAAAGTTCTATTGATCTGATGTTATTCATTATTTAATTTTCTCTTTTCCTTGGCCGGCTGATTATAAGATTTGAGAGAGATTTGGCTCGACAACAACAGCATCAAATTAATTGTTTGCAACCTAAAGGCCAAGTTCTCTAAACTGGTGATGGACAACTGTTTTGTGATTGCTCTAAGAAATCCCTTTTTGTTTATTTAAATTTCTTAGCCAAACCTACCTGCACCCATGTCAACTGAGTAATTACAAAAAAAAAAAAAAATCCTTGGTCTTTTGTTATCTTAAATTGTTTGTTTGCTCAGTTTTTAGCAAACAGAAGAGAGAGAGAGAGAGAGGGGGGGGGGGGGGGGGGGGGGGGGGGGTGGTAGAAACGCTCCAGCGCTTGTGGGACAAAGCTGCATCCTTAATGTGACTTGCGACAATATAATACACAATTCTGCTGAAATGGATGGCATTTCTCCTTATCTGTTGCTCAATCCAGCTTCATCATAACACTCACTAGTCAATGTATGTCGTGTTTTAGATGTCAGCTTGTTTTGTCTTCAGGTTCTTTTTTTGTCTTCAGGTTCTTTTTGCAACATTGCAAATGCTCCAAAGAAGTATTATTTCCTCCCTGATTCCTATTTTTTTTTTTTTTTTTTTTTTTTTTACCAACAATGATGATGCATGATACCTTTTAAAATAGTCCATTATGTGCTTAAAATCTACTTTTATGCCTCAAGGCTGCAGCATTATTGCACTGCTTGTCAGGCTTAAGTAATAATGCACCTATTTATGATGTTATTTCCACACGGAAGCCTATATTACCTTTTAATTTGACATACCACAAAAGATTTATTGTAGATTTACATTCAATGCCATCCAACTAATCAGAAGAGGTTTCACCAAAATCAGCAGACTGCTAATTCTTTTATTTTTATTTTTTTTATTAACATCATAACCACATTACTATTGAGGCTTGTCTGCAGCGTTTTCTATCTAACATTCTATTGATCTGATGCTTTTTGTTACTGTTCAATGAAAGTCCTTTCTTATTTATTTGTAGTTCATATATTAGGTTATAACCACACATGAAAATATCACATTTTGGATCAGGGTAAGACCCTCAACAACATTAACTCTGGCAAAGATTTTCAAATCTAAAGTGTTTAGAGACAATGATGGTTCTGTTTGGGAAAATGTGGAGATGCAAACAGTCAACAGGCCATTCTGGCTTCACTGTCCATTTTACATTGATCTTAATCCTACATCTTTATAAAAGGACAAGTTCACAGATAGAAATAGCTGTTCTTCAAGTGTTGAAATGTGTGTTTTCTAACAATATATGAAAAGAACTGCCTTAAAATCAAATTTAAACAACTCGTGTCTGTGCAAGAATAAGTGAGAAAAGGCTTCCGTCTGTGACTCCATAGTTGCCGAGGAATCATCCAAATATTGTCTTTATTGTTGTTGTTGTCGTAGATGCTGACATGTTGATCGCAGTTAATCATGTCTCCTGTCATATCTTCATCACCCTTTGCTGTAATTATGAAATAAACGTCAACAGCATATGTGTGTATAATTATGGTAACAAAGACAGTGACTTTCAAATGACTATATTTGTCAAGTTAGGTGTTTTTTGACAAGTAATTTCCATTTACAGGAGTTTATGAAGACACATGTTTATATTTCTCTACAAAGTAGCTCGGTAAATGGATCTGTCTCACCACAAATAGTTTCCAGCTGTTTCATAAAGTTTTACCAAGACTGGATCTCCACATCTGTCAGCACATTTGGCGCTGGCTCTGACACTTGCACTCGGAGAACCCTGCGATTGATCTTGGAGGCCGATGGTGCCGTCAGGTGAATAGGCTGCCGTTCCGATGAGGACGTGAAGACCAGCAGCGTCTGCCACCAGTCTTTTTTTATTAAACGCAATCTGTTTACTAAGGATGTCTCTTTTGTTATATTAGGTTGGTTTAGGATTTTCGCCATGACGACTTTGAGCTTTCATGGTTAATTATCTTTGTGTAGCCCCATGATGGACTAGCGGTGGACGTCGGATCATTGCCGCCAAAAGTGATATTGTTCAGAGCTATTTTTATACTGAGGAGTGTTAATTTAATCTATTTTAAGACTAGTTTGAATCAAACAAAAAAAAGTGGACGAGCTTGAAAGGCTCTCGAAACTTTCCTTCTGAACTTCACTTAACATCCCAGCAGCTGCTTGGACTGCAGCACATACGCCGTTTGTGGTGTCAGCAATTTCAGAGGCTTATGTGAGCAATTTCATTCTGTAATGTTGGCCATTTTCCTTCTCTCCTGTCAGCCATTTCCTGCTTACTGAATAGCCGTTATGAGTCCTGTGGCACAGCCTGGCCTGCCACCTGCGAGCCCCCGTTCAGTTCGAGCCTCCTGCGCCCTGCCTTGTGTGCAGATGTGCCTTTTCAACCCAGAGTTCATCTTGGACGGTGACACCTGTGTCTCTTACAAAGGCAACCGTTGCTGGAGCAACGCTCCAACTGGGTTGATGAAAGATGCATTAAACAGTTTGTTTGTGACCTCACACCCACGGGAGACATGTATATATAGTAGCCACCACATAATCACGTTGGATCTACAGATGCAGTGATCGGCTTGGCATCCAGCAGTACCACGTACTGGGCCTGTGAAAACAGGATCCAGGCCCTGATGTAACTCAGATTAATGTGTAGACAGGCCGACGGGCAGACAGACAGGAGGTGTCAGCATGTCAGCATTTACCGTATCTGTGAATGTGAGTGGTGAGTGTTTGTTTCCACAACAAAGATTAAAAAAAAAAAAAAAAAAAAAGTCTAAAGGTGACTGCTCCTATCGAGCTTTTTTTTTTTTTTTTTTTTCTTTTTTAAATATAGTCTCATGGATTACATTGGAAATAAATCATCACATCAAACCAAACTTGTGAAGGATTACAGTAGTTCTGAAAAGCCCGAACTGCCTGTCAAATGTAATTGTGGCACCCTCTACAGGCTGATGATGCCAAGAGGAACATGTCCTGTCACATCAGCCCGGATGGCACACTTCCTCTGAAACAAAGGCTTCAAGTTCAGACTCAGGAACTGCAGAGGTGGAAAATATGCTTATGTAACGTGTGGCTTGTTTTGTAACTTAAGATGTTACCCCCAAACTGACCCCTAAACTTGTGACATGCACGTCATTCAAGACCAATTTTGAAAGCTTTAGAAGAAGCAGGCAGAATCCTAGGTGTGAAGAAAACTGTCAAGGAGGAAGTTGTCCAAAAAGTTAATCTGAGCTGCCTCTCTGAGCCAGACGCTTGAAGGCAGATTCTGGAAGGTAATGGACCATTCAGACGCTGTCATGGCAAGGTGGACACTCCAGCCTTTACAAGAGCTGCACCAGTGACCTGTGTCTTCGCGGAGGTCTCTGGGTCTGCACTGTTTCACTGCCTGGTAGATTAACCTGCTGTCTGCTTGCCCCACAAGGCCCATCTTTACGCCTGGACTCGTCCTGTGCTTCTGTTTAAGGAGTGAATGAAATTAATATCCACTACAGTTGTATCTGTGCTATTTGGAGTTCAGCGTCATTGCACAGCAAATGAAATATGGAAAGATTGCAGATGCCTTTTCAAGCAGATAATATTTTATCATATTGATGCTGTTGGTATTGATCACAAAGATTGAGTAATAGAGGATGGAGATTTGCGCACAAATCAGATATATGCCTGTAGGTGTTTAACGTAAAGTATTTTCCTTGCATGTTTACAGATATTTAGAAACTGGAGTGTGTAACAGATGGTGTGCTGCAACTCATTAGTATTGAGACAGCAACCTTTCAGGTGTTATTGGTCCACTAGATGGTGGTAATGCATCACTGGTCAACCCTAACCTTTACAACATTTAGCTGTCTTCCCGCCCTATAGGTGACTGATGTCTCTGCAGACCTGTTCTGACCCTCCGGCATCATTTACAAGATGAGCTCTGCATCCATTCACCTATGCATCAACTTTCAGAGCAACAGATTGGAGAAGCCTCCAAATGTTAGTGGTGCAGGTTTAGTTTGCAAAGGCAACATTTGTGTCAATGTGTAAAACTGTGACCCGTTTCTCCCTGGAGAGTGCTGGAAAGCAGGACGGGATATGTCAATGTGCAAACAAAGTGTCATAGTGTGTCATAGTGGGGGGGTGCATAACATGATGGTTTCTGAGAAGAGAAGAATGAGCTTGCTCAGAGTGCTCAAGGTGCTACCCATCACCCAAAGCCTTGCACTGTTCTGTTGATGGATCCAAAAAAGAAAAAATAATTTAAAAACTGACATTTGAATTTTAGGGCTGCTCCACCATGCACACATCAGGAAACTGCATCTGGAGCTTGTTTTTGCAGCAGGAAGGAAAAGTCAGAGCCGGTAGACTGACATGCAAGTAAATATAAAGCATTCTTTCCTTTAAAAACAAAATCCAGGTAATTTATGTGATGAATTCAGAAGCTTCAATATGATTTATTTATCTCCCACCGCACACCCAATGTATTGTATATTATATCTGTGAATTATTTCTCCCAGCTAAATGGAGGTTGTGCAAACCTGCCACTCTCCCAAAACAACTTCACTGTTCATCAGAAAAAAATGGCTTGATATCCATGAAGGACTCTCAGTAAGATTTATTTCTGTCTTACAAAATCTCAATCTGGGGAAAATCCTCAATATTTACCACCAAACAACCCGATGTCATTGTGGAAACTGCAACTCGCCTGTTTTGTGGAGTGGTCTCCTGCAGTCTCTAATAAAGTGAGCACAAAAATGCTCACAATTCTGGTCTGAAACTGGTGTGTGGGAGGAGGAATGGTTGCCCTCTGAATAAACACCACAGACTGTGGTGAGCTTAACAGCCTGATAAACTGCTTAATGATGTTTTAATGACTTGGAACTTTTAATATAATTAAATAATATGAAGTATAATACTGATTAAGACTGTCACCTTTTTTTTTTTTTTTTTTTTTTGCAGCTTAACAACATCCTCAATTAGTCACTGCTGCAAGGGTGCCAGTGCATGTCCCTCACTGTGTCCTGAAATAAGCCTGTAGACTGTGAGGGAGGCTGCCAGCGGCACACAGGGAGCCTTTAGGCTGTGGCTGTGTCCAGGTTTGGAGGAGGCTTGAGGCCATTATTATTGTTTTATGTGCTCTCTGCTTGGAAAAGTGTTGAATTGAATCAGGCCATTTATTTGCAATACTATAATGAAGAATCTTATTCAAATTCTTATTTTATACTCTTGATTTACATCTTTGGTGAATGTACTCCAATATTTTTATGGGTTTCTTTTATGTTTCCATTCTTAGGTTTATGGGAACAAACGTTTCCAGTTCAGGGCTGCTAATTGCACCTGTGGGCCTCTTATCTGTGAGACACACTCGTTCCTCCCACCGCACAGCGAGGTCGCTGCAGATGGAATCACGGTCTTTCACAAAGATGAAGATTTAAATAGTTAATAAGAGTTCCATCCATCCTTTCTTTTTACCCACTTTGGGAGCTGGAAGCTGTCCCAGATGCTTTTGGACCATTGGCAAGAGGCAGCAATATATTGGACAGATTTCCAGTTTACTACAGGGCTTACACACAGAGAGGCAGACTCCCACTCCACTCACACCTACAGCTACTTTAGAACCGCCAATTAACCTGACATAAATACGTCTGGACCGTGGGGTGAAGCAGGAATATCCATGAACTTCCTCGTGATTTGAACCAGAAGCCTACTTGCTGTCAGGCAACAATGCTAATCGCAGTGCTAATGAGAGTGCTAATCCTCATACTTTGCAAAAACCAGGAAAAAGAATTGTCCCCATCAGTAAACCGGATACTGTGGAACCTTAATGAAACTAAAATAAATGGGAGGAAGAAGATGGATATTTTGCTCTGAATGCATGGTCCTAGAGTCCTTCTGTTCATCAGTTAAATGTATTTACTCTGCCTCCTAACTGAAGGGAAATTTCAACGCTCACGTGCGTGCACACATTGTGGGGAGAGGAGCGGCGCACATTAGACGGGTCAGCGGTCCCTCACCGCATCATGCAGGAGAAAACCACACAATCACGTTCACATTCACTCCCTCAGTTAGATCTGTATAGTCTGTAAGTCAGTTTTTTTTGTTTTTTGTTGTTGTTGTTTTAGGGGGGGGGGGTTTGCCCCAAAAAATATCAACATGTGCAAATGTAAAGGCAGACATTTATAAAAGGTTGCTCCATCTCCTGGATAAAGTTTGAAGAGGAAACTCCACCCAAAAAGGCCCCCGCTTAGGTTTGAACAGTAAATCTGCATGCTGTGAGTGGGCAGTTGGTGTGGTTATTCTTCACTACACACCCCTGCTGCCCATGTGCAACTTCATTTCCACCATAATTTTAAATGTTTTAACTGCAACAGAGGGTCTTACTTGCATTTAAATTAAGGACAAATATTTGTTTAATTGTTTAATTCTATTACTAAATTGATTGCGTTAAGGAAAAGGTCAAATTACTCTTTAGTAGGCTTAAATGAAACTAATTTTTGCTTACCTCAAAAGACAGGACTAGCACTTAAATAGGGAAACTATTAAAGTGTTTACCAGCCATATAACAATGGGAAATAAAATCTAAATAATATATTCTGTAATTTAGTCAGTTAGATTGTAAAGCTTTGCTTTCAGATAAACAAAATAATGCAGCGTGCTTAAGCTGACAGGAGACAGATAATCAGCTAACTCTAGCTGGACCCAAATCTCTGGACTCCAACTAGTCCTATTAATTGTACTAGAAGTACACGACCGCAAGTCCAGGTCTCTGTGGGAACTTCAGTGGAGAATGATAAGATGTCTCTCAACTGAGAAAGGGTCATCTTTTTAAATGCTTCCTGCACAACTGGGCAGAAGTATCTCCTGGACAACAGTGCACTGACACTTGTGGGAGAGAATGATGAGTGCAATCTGTCTCCACATGACAGCGCAGCCTGAGATATCCTCCTGCTAGATGGAACTGAATTAAACCATTGCTGGCTCGCTGGTGTGGAGCATGATATTTTTCACCTCAGGTCACTCTTGGCCGGAGCACATCGCCACATGTTTTGTACTGGAAGCATATCCTGCAGCCTGCCAGGCTAAAGGAATACCAGGAGGAGTGTGTGGACTGAAAACAGTCTTTGTTGTAGGAGAATCTGGTTGAAGGACAACTGCTCCACCAAGTGAGCCAGAACCACCCCAAAGGAAACACAGCTAAGGTACAAGGAATTTTGATGGACATCAGCTGAATCACATTAGGACCGTTTCCAGTGTTTGTCCCTGACTTATTCATTGTTGAATCCCAGTGGGGAATCAACTCGTCTCTCCGTATTTTTTCCTCAAGGGTTGTCATGTGATGTAAAATAAGAGGCCACAAGAAGTCAACTTTTGGAGAAAGCAGAGTTGGAGATTGGTGTTACCATGGTGACAATCAACCTAAGGAAGATTATGTGGTCTCTTTAGAAAACTTAACTCATCTAACACAATTCAGTCAGGTCAGGGGCTGTTTTTCCAAGCTGGTAATTCATATGAAATCGTCAAGTCAGTGTTATTTCTGTAGCACATTTAAAGCAACTTCACTTGATCAAGGTGATGTACAGGCTCAAACAAAAAGAAAATATCCCCAAATCAACGATAGATAGATAGATAGATAGATAGATAGATAGATAGATAGATAGATAGATAGATAGATAGATAGATAGATAGATAGATAGATAGATAGATAGATAGATAGATAGATAGATAGATAGATAGATAGATAGATAGATAGATAGATAGATAGATAGATAGATAGATAGATAGATAGATAGATAGATAGATAGATAGATAGATAGATAGATAGATAGATAGATAGATAGATAGATAGATAGATAGATAGATAGATAGATAGATAGATAGATAGATAGATAGATAGATAGATAGATAGATAGATAGATAGATAGATTGGCCAAACCCCCCGAAAAAAAATTTTTCTTTTTGTCTTTTTTTTTTTTTAAATTTTGATCTAATGGTCTGCTTGTTCAATAGTCTAATTAATATCGATATATTCAAACAACTATTTAATTATTCAAAAAACAACCAAAATAAAGTTTATGCTCTGTTGTGCTCCGACATTTAAATGATGAATTCATTTTACTTAATAAAAGAGCAACTGGAACCACACAGCCATTAAATTCAGGAAACGTCATGCTAAAGACAAATAAGCTGTAAGAAAAACAGTACAGCGGGCACGCCTTTATCTAAATCCTTCCCATCAACATGCTTGCAAAAACTAAATTTGGACGGGCTTCCTGCCTTGGCCCAAGACTCTGTGACCAATTAAATATTTGCGTTTTTAATCTTTATTTTTGAAACAGTCTAATGCAAACATTTGAGAGCCAAGTTCTATTTGCTTTCTCTCTTTTGCTTTCTCTGCTGTACGCTGCTCTTCTTTGCGTGGTGCACAAAGCCAACAGAAAGCACCTGTCTGGTCCAGCCACCGCCACTCGACTGAGATGTTAGTTTAATATTTGATGCTTCACGTCATTGTAATCAACCGCCCATTTTACAAGCTTGACACATCTGACAGGCATTAACTAGCTTAAGAACACAGCGTGACTGTGGGTGGAAAGTGTGATTTTTGCACTGAGTGGGACTTGAAAGCCAACAATACAATGCACCTGTCTCTGATGAAAAAGCTCTTATGACATGAAACATAAACTGGCAGAAAAGCAACTCAGAAGTATAAAGAATTAAGAATAAAGACGAGAAATAAACATGTCACGTTTTATCACAATGTTTGGCACTTTCAAACAATATCAAAAACGTGACAGCAGATCTTTCTCTGGTGCGGAAATCTCACAGTGGAAACTCGCATTCGGAAACCTATGTGATGTGAGATATAAATATTTTTAAAATAATTTCCATTTTTCAGGACTTGGCTTAATATTTAAAGGGATCTGTTAGATCACCAGTATCCCGATACTTTTCCTTTCACCTCCGCATCAGAACTAATCTTCCCCTTTACAACCTTTCTTGGAATGTGATTTAGGCGTGAAATGCAAATGAGTTAACACATAAATGAAGATGCTGAATTAAATATCTTTGTATCACATTATCTGGATAAAGATGAGAGTCAAATGTAAGAATTGTATTAAATATTGTATTTTCTTTTATTATGATCATGTAAAAACCCTTTCTGGAATCAATAACACGATGCGCATATCACGGGGTGTGTTATTTCTGTAAAATATAAGTGATTCATGCCATACATGCTGCTTGTATTAAACCTCACATCTATGTCAACATACAACAGGAACTAAAAGTATTTTCCATGTTCTGGCTGTTTGTTTAAGAGGAAGAGTATGGTTGGACGTTTTTCCATTGGTTAGTCCCTTCTGTGTCTATCAGTATATGATAGAACTGTAATTTAAAAAAATCATTGTTTATATGACTCTCTGCAGGTTAACACTGTTCAGTTTGAGATTATGTGGACTGTTTGATCAAATCAAAACATTTATATGATTTAGATGACTCAGCTCTTAAATAGATTGACAAATAAAATCAGATTCTCTTTCTTTCAGTCATGGGGACCTTGTGGCTGATTTTTGCTTTAGGGGCTTTACGGAGCGGTGAGTAAGAACAACATCCGATGTTTGTCTTATTTCCAATTTGTAATTTGTGTAACCGTGTAGGAGGTATTGAGGCTGCGAAAGCTATCAGCCGAGAGCTTTGTTGTGTTGCTGTTCCAGGTGGTTCTGTGAATGATGCAGAATGTTAAACAGCCGACAAATCAGAGAATGTACTGAATAAAGGACACCGGTCTAAATTGAAATTCACTTCTGTTGGATATAGTATTTACCTCTACTCTATACTGAGCTGGAAAAAACACTAAAACGGTGAATTGGAAGTGTAATCAAAATCCCTAAGAAACCTGACTGAACCCAAGAAGTGGTCTTTTCAATTCAATTCAATTTTATTTATATAGCGTCTACTACAACACAAGTTGTATCTAGGTGCTTTCCAGAGACCCAGAAGACACAACCAAGGCTCTGACATTAATAATATTTGCATTAGCTGACTATATTGTCTGTGCAAGTGGGCACCGCTGAAAAGTCACTCAGGTAACTATTCCTCTGTATAAATCTCTCAGCAGAGGAAAAAAAGCCGTCTACTCATTATAGGATAGCATTCATCGCTGTTTGAAATAGAGGTCTGTACAGCAGCTGTCTGTTTGATGTCACATTGTGTCTCTGTGTTTGTGTGTGAACCAAGACGTCTACTAACAGCAGCAGCTTGTGTTGTCAGCCTGTGACTGCTTTGGTACCGAAATTCTCCTTAATTTAATAATCTTTTTCAGACATATTTTTACCATTCAAATTTTGTAAAGTCCAGTTGGGTCTGATTCCTTCATTGCAAGTTTAAAAAAAAAATCTATCTTCTGATGTGTTTTTCTGTCACTTTGCCCTATTTGCATCTCTCAGGTCCATCCGTAGTTGGCTGGGCAGGGAGGGAGTTTTCCCTGTCATTTAGATTTATATTTCACGCTATTCCACTCCTTACCTCCAGCTTTACATCACAGCTGTTCAAGCCAATACTGAAGTGACAGTGGAAGTGGCTTCTTTACACTTTAAAGAAGAGAAAACTCTGAAAGCTGGTGAAGGGGTCGTCGTCAGTCTCCCTGCTGCCGTTGAGTTGTACAACAGCAGTAGGTCTTCCAACACGGTGCACATCAAAGCCTTTGCAGATGTGTCTGTAATCTCCTTTAACTACAAGGAATACACAGCTGACACCTCTGTGATATATCCGATCACTGAATGGGGTACAGAATACTTCATCTTCACTTCTCCTGTATCCAACAGTCGTGATGTCTTTAAAGAGTTTGCTGTGACAAACGGAAAAGTCAGCAACTCAGTGGAGATTTTCCCACAAGGGGAAATCCAGTTTGAGCACCACGTCTATTCAAGAGACGGTAAAATGATAATCGATCTCAGGCCGTATGAGACTGCGCTGCTCCAGGGCATCATGGCATCCAAGTCTTCCTGCCCTTCAATGGTGTCAAAATAGACTGGTTTCAATCCTACGACCCATTTTTGATGCCCATGGTGCCCACAGACCGCTTCTGCTCTTCCTACCCACTGCAGGCTCCTTCAGGTTTTGAAAACAAAGCCCTGATTGTAGCACAAACCAGTGAGACAGAACTGCTGCGTTTTGTTGATAGAAATCCCCCACGAGGAGCTTGGTGGAAAAAGATTGAAGGGACAGTTTTCTCATGGACAGAGATGTCCTATAACCAAATTGCTGGCAGTGATGTTCACACAGTGTCCAGCTCTGGTTCCAGCTTTGGTCTTTATAGCATAGGACTCAGTCACAAGAACAGTCATGGAGCTCCTGGACAGTGTAGGGAAAAAGGGAAGAAAATCACATCATAATATTCAAGAATTCCTCAAGACAAACTTATACACATATTAACTGTTGTGGGTTTTAATTGTTTATTCCATTCCAGGAAGCGGATCTTTGTCATGCAGCACCGTCACCTGCAAACCAAGCGAGGTGTGTGAAATGAGCGCTGGGTTTCCCTCCTGTGTCCCCAAACCAGTGAAACCAAAGCCAGGAATCTGCTGGGCCATGGGAGACCCTCACTACCGCACTTTTGATGGACAGTGCTATGACTTTATAGGTACCTGCACTTACATCGTTGCTAAAAACTGTGAAGAGGACAGTCACCTTACAGCCTTTGAGGTCCTCACCCAGAATGAGAACAGAGGAAGCCGCAGAGTGTCATACGTTGGCAAAGTGGTGGTGAAGGTGTATGATGTCACCGTCATAGTAGTCCAGTCTGAGACAGGTCGTGTGAGGGTGAGGCTTCTCATTTGTTGTGGTGAAGATAGCTAAATTTTAAAATGTTGAAGGGTGTGACATATCAAAATCTAAAATCTCCTGTGTATGTTTGTGCAGATTGATGACAATATGTGGAGTTTGCCAGTTGTCTTGAACGACGCCAAACTGAACATGTTTCAGAGCGGCCGCTCTGTGGTCATAGAGACTGATTTCGGTTTGACCGTCCGTTATGACTGGGATCACAAGCTTGTGGTCACGCTTTCTGACACTTACGCCGGTAAGACTTGTGGACTCTGCGGTAACTTCAATGGGAATCCCAATGATGACTTTGCTACACCCTCTGGTGCTCAGGCAGGTGAGGTTGTGGCTTTTGGGGGCAGCTGGAAAGTGCCAGGGTTGGTTAAAGATCGTCAGTGCACAGATGGCTGTGTGGATGGATGTCAAAGTTGTGATCAAAGCCAAATGAAAAAGTGGGAGAGTGACTTGTTTTGTGGGCTCATCACACATATGGAATTTAGAAAATGTCATGCTGTCGTTGACCCACAACCATACTTGGAGAACTGTAAATGTGATTTATGCATGAAAGGTGCTCTTCGACAGTTCCTCTGCAAAGCCCTGGAAGCTTACACTGAAGCCTGCCAGGATGCTGGGGTCCAGGTGCAGGACTGGAGGATGATGGCAAAATGCTGTAAGTAATGTTAACAAATTTGATGACTAAACTGACTTGTGCATTTGTCATTGTTAAATTACAGTCTAGTCTCTTCTTTTTTTTTCATTAAAGCCTTCAAATGCCCAGACAACAGCTACTACGAGCTCTGTGGGAGTGCTTGCCCTGCCACTTGTTCTGACCCTAATGCCCCATCCAAATGTAGTCGCCCCTGTGTGGAAACCTGCACTTGTAAAGCAGACTTTGTGTTAAGTGGAGAAAGGTGTGTGCCTCTTCCTAATTGTGGTTGTACCTACGAGGGTCGATATATTCCTGTTGGCCAGACATTCTGGGCTGACCAGAGCTGTAAGCGATGGTGTGAATGCAAGGCCGGAAGCAGACGTGTGGACTGCCAGGATAAAGAATGTGAGGCAGGGCAGCAATGTAACGCTGTTGATGGTGTACGAAAATGCCAAGCAGTGTCCTACAGCACCTGCCAGGCCACTGGGGATCCTCATTATGTCTCCTTTGACAAGACCAAGTTTGACTTCCAGGGCACGTGTGTGTACCAACTTGCTGCACTCTGCTCCAAAGACCCAGATCTGGTGCCTTTTGAAATCCTAGTGCAGAATGATCAACGTGGCAGCAAGGCAGTTTCCTACACCAAGTTAGTACAAATCGAGGTGTATTCCCACAGTATTGTCATTACAAAGACAAACAAAGACCGAATTTTGGTAAGAGACTCGTAATGTTTAGCAAGTTAAGTAAATCTCATTTTTACTTTTGTAGATTTTATCTGCTCTGCATTGATACATTTTTGTTATATAATAACACCGAGTTCTATCCTTCAGGTGAATAATAAGCTGGTCCACTTGCCATTCACTCTGGACGGAGGGCAGGTATCAGTGTACAATGGTGGGTGGTTCGCTGTTGTCACTACAGATTTTGGGCTAAAAGTCTCCTTCAACTGGGAAAGCAGCGTGCTAGTGACTCTGCCGAGCAGCTACATGGGAGCTGTTTGTGGCCTCTGCGGCAACTACAACGGCAAAACCGAAGATGATCTGATCCCGAGGAATGGCAACACACCTGTCGCACCTACTGACTTTGGGTACAGCTGGGAGGTGTCCAAAATCCCAGCCTGCATCGATGGCTGTAAAGGGGAGTGTCCCACATGCAACGTTACCAAGAAAGTTCAATATGAAAAGGCAGATTTCTGTGGTATGATACGAGACCCCAAAGGACCATTCTGTGACTGCCACGCCAAGGTGGATCCAGCTGTCTACTTTGAAGAGTGCGTTTATGATGTCTGCGTTTACGAGGGCAGGAAGGATGTGCTGTGTCAAGCTTTGACATCATATACATCTGCCTGTCAAAACGTTGGGGCCAAGGTGTACAGCTGGAGGACCAGTCAGTTCTGTGGTAAAAACAATTTTCACAAAACAAACATTTACTCGAATTAATAAAGGGAAAATCACAATAAAAAAGTACATTCCTGCTTCTGTGCATAGTTCATATGTCCTCTGTTGAATTAAAAACGTTTGTTCTTTGTGTACAGCAGTGAAATGCCCCATCAACAGCCACTATGAACTTTGTGCAACTGCCTGCCTTGCAACTTGCCAAAGTCTGGCTCCTCCTCAAGGTTGCCAGGCTCATTGTGAAGAGGGTTGTACCTGTGATGAGGGGTACGTCCTCAGTGGAGGGCGCTGCGTTCCCTTCTCACAATGCGGATGCTTTTACAATGACCTCTACCACGCACTGGGCGAGGTGTTTTATCCCGGCGGGCAGTGTCAGGAGGAGTGCAAGTGCAAAGAAGATGGAGAGGTGATGCATACAGAAGTAAAACATTGAAACCTGTTACACATGAGTATTAACTGCTGGAATCTAAAAAACACTTCTCTTTTTTTCTGTCTTTCTCAGGTTGAATGTAAGAAGTTCATATGTGGACTCAATGAGAAGTGTAAAATAGAAAATGGCATCCACAAATGTCACCCTGTTGGTGAGAGTGTCTGCCGGGCCTCTGGTGACCCCCATTACTTCTCTTTCGATGGGCAGAAATTTGATTTCCAGGGCACTTGTACCTACATGCTTTCCAAGAGCTGTGAACTGGAAGAGACACACCTGGAGGCCTTTACTGTCCATGTGGAGAATGTGCAGTGGGACCGGATGAGGGGAAAGAAAAAAGTGTCAGTCACCAGGCTCGTTGCTGTGGAAGCTCATGGCTTCACTTTCATCTTCAGAAATAAGATGCTTGGAGTGCTGGTGAGTGACAACATTTGAACCACATCCACATTAGCACTCACAGCAATCCCCTTAAATGACACATCTGCCTCCAATGTAGGTAAATGGAGTGTTTAACAACCTCCCAGTGAATGTTAATGATGGAGCAGTGCAGATTTATAAAGAGGGCAGAAATTATGTCATTGCAACCAATTTTGGACTGCTCGTCACTTACGACCTGGTCTATCACGTGACAGTCACGGTATCTGGTAATTATCGCGGCAAACTCTGTGGCCTTTGTGGAAACTTCAACGGGGACAAAAACGACGACTTCCAGATGCCCAGTAAAGAACTCACCAACAATGTCAACGTGTTTGGAAAATCATGGAAGGTCACCATTCCTAATGTGGTGTGTGAAGATGGCTGTGAAGGGAATAACTGTCCTGACTGCGAAGAAGCTCACAAGGCTGTGTTTTCAAAGCCCATTTATTGTGGTATTCTTACGGCACCCAAGGGTCCATTTGCAAACTGCCATAGCAAACTGGACCCACAGCCATACTTTGATGACTGCGTGTTTGATCTGTGTGCCTCCAACGGTGATGGGGATGTGCTCTGCGACAGCGTAGCAGCTTATGCCTACAACTGTCACATGGCAGGAGTGGACGTCCAAAGCTGGAGGACTCCTTCCTTCTGTCGTAAGAGACAAAGCTCTTTTTCTTGATCATATCAATACCTGCTATGCATGAACACAAATTATTTTCAAACATTTTGTTTGTTTGTTTGTTTGTTTGTGATACTTTACTATAGCCATGAAGTGCCCTGCCAATAGTCACTACGAGGTGTGTGCAGAAGCCTGCTCTAACTCCTGCCCTGGCCTCACGGAGATAGTTCAGTGTCCCGCCAGCTGTACAGAAGGCTGTGATTGTGATGCTGGCTTCCTATTCAATGGACAGATGTGCGTCCAAGAGAGTGAATGTGGCTGCTATGAGAATGGAAAAACATACAAGGTACAATTCAACACCTCTACCTGTAGAAAAGGCACATTCTGCATTGTGTTTAGTGATGTACAAAGAATAACTGTACAACGTCAAAGTGGCCCTAGAAAACAGAGTTCTTTTTATAGTCAGAACTCTATCCAAAGAGAAGTAGATAAAAGTTTTGTTGTTAATAAAACAAATCAAATATGAAGAGATCTACAGTTGCAACACATGGGCAGCAGTACTGATGAAAATAACACGTAAGGTGCAATATTTAGGAGAAACATAGTGTACATAAAAATAAATATGTTGTAGAGCTTCAGTATGAATGTGTTGCATAGACGTATTGTTAACTTAGTGTCTGAATGGCCCAGAGAAAGAAAGATTGTTTGCATGGAGGTGCAGCCTGTCATTGACGTGCACTTAGGTCAACTGTATGTGTTTTATCTCGATCTCTTGTCACCAGCCTGGAGAAGTTGTGTATGAGGAGGATTGTAATACAAAGTGCACCTGTAAGCAGGCGAAAGGCCTCATCTGTGAAAACTACTTCTGTCCTCCAAGCACCAAGTGCATGGTCAAGAACGGAATCAGAGCATGTCACAATACAGGCAAGACACAAATACTGGATATTTGTTTTTACTTTTTTTTTTAATAAATTAAAAAGTTAGTCTTGCTTTTTTTTTTTTTTTTTATTTCATGCAAAATTTTGTTAAATTTCCTTTTATTTTTCTATTGAAGATCCCTGCAAAGAAGCAAATTGCAGAGTGCAGGAGACGTGCCGTGTTGAGGAGGGGGAGGCTGTGTGTATCCCCAAGTACACAGGCACCTGCTGGGCCTGGGGAGACCCCCACTACCACACGTTTGATGGCTACAACTTCAACTTCCAGGGAACCTGCAAGTACGTCATCTCCAAGACCTGCAGGGAGCTAGATGGTCTGGTTCCGTTCTCTGTCACCGAGAGGAATGACAACCGAGGAAACACGGCTGTTTCCTATGTCAGGGAGGTAGATGTGATTGTTTATGAGTACACCATTACCATCCAGAAAAACCAAGTCGGTCGAGTCATGGTAAGATTTTAGCCTTATGTTGCTTTGACGTCATCATTTTTGGCACATTTTGGTTTGATGTTATGTTTCAGCGTGTACAGTGTAAATATTGTTCTGATGCAGGTTGATGGGGAGCTACTCAATCTTCCTGTAAAACTTGATGATGGTATAGTATCTGTGTTTCAAAGTGGCCCTACTGCAGTGGTGGAGACGAATTTTGGTTTGGTTGTATCCTACGACTGGAACTGGCATCTTGTCATCAAGCTTCCCAGCAGCTACTACAGCAACGTCTGTGGTCTGTGCGGTAACTTCAATGGTGACAGAGGTGATGAACTCCAGAATCCAGCAGGCCAACCTGTCTCCTCGGTGATAGAGTGGGGCAAGAGCTGGCAAACCCCTGATCAGGATAAGGATTATCCCTGCTGGGATACATGTGAAAAGAACTGCCCTACGTGTGATGATAAGGAGCGTAAAATCTACCAGGCTCAGGCTTTCTGTGGGGCCCTCGCAGCCAACACCAACAGTGTGTTCAAGGCATGTCATGGGAAATTGGACCCCCAAGCCTTCGTGAACAACTGCGTGTATGACATGTGTATTAATAAGGGAGACAAAAAGATGCTGTGTCAGGCACTCGCCTCTTATGATAAGCAGTGTCGTGAAGAGGGAGTCATAATCAAGCAGTGGAGGAAAGACTTTGGCTGTCGTAAGTATCTCACGTAAGACTGGAAAAGGAATATTTAAGTTTTGTTGGATAATGCCGGCTTTACTGTACACATAGCGATGAACTGCCAGCCTCACAGTCACTATGAAGACTGTACAAGTCCCTGCCAGCCATCCTGCCCATTCCCAGAGGAAAAGCAGACATGCCAAGGTGCATGTGTGGAGGCCTGTGTGTGTGATAAAGGGTATGTCCTCAGCGCTGGTGTCTGCGCGCCTGCAGCAACATGCGGTTGCTCCTATCAAGGCAGCTACTACAAGCCAGGCCAGCAGTTCTGGGCCGATGATGCTTGCGGTCGCTTATGTGTTTGTGACGCCACCCTGACCATGGTGACATGCCGCAACGCCTCCTGCTCTGCCGAAGAGAAATGCAGCGTATTGGACGGAGAGCGTGTCTGTCTACCCATCAGTTACGCCACATGCACGGCCTCGGGCGACCCACACTATCGCACTTTTGATGGCCGCAAGTACGACTTCCAAGGGTCATGCGAATATCAGCTGGTTGGCCTCTGTTCCCAGCAGCCGGGGCTGGTGCCGTTCAATGTGACCGTGCAGAACGACCACCGGGGAAGCAAAGCCGTGTCTTACACAAGGACTGTCAAGTTTTCTATTTATGGCGCCTCTCTCACCATCAGCAGAGAATACCCCTGCAAGGTCTTGGTAAGCGCAGGATGGATGTGGAAGTATGGATAATAACGCATATGGGTGTAATAATAGATTAAGCAGTGATCTGCTTTTATGTGCATTTTTGGAGAGAAGAGAAATAGGGCACAGCGTGTAGTCGCATTATTGAAAATAAAAACGGCACGGATAGTCTCAGTCTCTTTCACATGAGTGGATGATAATTCCTTTTGTCACTGTGCTAATTCTGACATTCCTCATACTCTTCTGCGTATATATTTAATTGCATATTAAAAATTTGATCCAGGCAATCTTAATTAAACTGAGATTTAACAGCAAATTAAAATGGATTAGAGAAGTCCACAGAATTATTAAATCTATAATCTCCTAAAAAATATTCCTCCTTTCTCTGGTCTTCAGCTCAATGGGCAGCTTGCTTCACTGCCTCTGGATTACAATAATGAGCTGGCGGTGTCTTTGAGCGGCCGTATGGCTGTAATAGAAACAGCTGCTGGTATCACCGTGAGCTTCAACTGGCGGAGCAAGGGGAGTGTTACTCTTCCCAGTGGCTACCAGGATGCTGTCTGCGGCCTGTGTGGCAATTACAATGGGAACGCTCGGGATGACCTGACCATGCGGGATGGGAAGACCGCCCCTGATGGGACAAAGCTGGGGGAGAGCTGGCAGGTGGCCCTTACACCAGGTTGTTCATCAGCCTGCCAAGGGCCGTGGTGTCAGGACTGTTCAGACTCCCAGAAGAAAGTGTACCAAGCCACAAAGTACTGTGGTATTATTGTTGACAAATCAGGGCCTTTCAGAGAGTGTCATAGCCTGGTGGACCCAGCTCCTTACATGGAGGACTGCGTTTATGATGTTTGTCAGTATCGCGGGCGCCAAGGCTCTGTGTGTGATGCTGTGGAAGTATATGTGTCTGCCTGTCAGAGCAAAGGAATCACCATCCATCCCTGGAGAACAGATCAATTCTGCCGTAAGCTTTTGAAACTGCTTTACTATTTTGTTTCACATTTTATTTCAACGCTGCTTCAAGTATCTGTCTCATCTTTATTCTGTTCGCACCCTATCTCACAGCAATGGAGTGTCCCTCTAACAGCCACTACGCCCTGGGTGCCTCGGGTTGCCCGGCCACCTGTGCTGGCTTGACCTCTCCTGCCACCTGCCACAAGCTCTCTGCAGAGGCCTGTGAATGCAACCAAGGCTACCTACTGAGTGGAGATACCTGCGTGCCTGTGGGAGACTGTGGATGCTCTTACAACGGTCACTACTACAAGAAAGGAGACATATTCTACCCTGAAGAAGAGTGCATGGAGCAATGCGCCTGTGGAGAGAACGGGGCTGTGTCTTGCCAGAAGGCCAAGTGTCGTCCAGGAGAAGTCTGTAAGCTTGTAAATGGAGTGAAAGGCTGCCACCCGGAGGGCCGAGGAAAGTGTGTGGCTTCTGGTGACCCGCATTTCATATCCTTTGATGGACAGAGGTTTGATTTCCAGGGTACCTGTGTCTACATACTGGCAAAGGTTTGCGATGAGGACGAAGGCCAGCTCACACCTTTCACAGTCACTCAGGGCAATGAAAAGTATGGAAATGGCAAAGTGGCTGTAACCAAGTCAGTTGCAGTGATGGTCTACAGTTATGTAATTTACATTCAGCAACAAGTGCCTTGGAAAGTCATTGTGAGTTCGATATTTATCCTTATTTACTCACCAGTTTATTTATGTATCCTTTAGCAATTTTCCACAACTTTCTAACCATCTTTGTCCAGGTAAATGATGAATTTTTCAACCTTCCTCTGTCCTTGGATGAGGGGCGTCTTACAGTCACACAAGAAGGTCGCAATATAATAGTTCGAACAGACTTTGGACTGAAAGTTCTCTATGACACCGTGTTCTACGTCGAGGTGATCGTTCCCTCCACTTACCAGGGTAACATGTGTGGTCTTTGTGGCAACTACAACAAATGGAGCGGTGATGATTTCAAACTTCCTAATGGCGAAATAACATACAAAGTTGACAATTTTGCGGAGGCCTGGGTGGTGGATCAGCCCGGACACGCGCGTGGCGGCTGTGGAGGACAAAGTCCAGAATGTGAGAAGGCCAAAGCTGCTTTGTATGTTAAACCCGACTTCTGTGGCATAATGAGCGCACCTAGTGGCCCTTTCAAAGCCTGCCACAGTTTTATCGACCCAGCTGCATATGTGTCCAACTGCATGTTTGATCTTTGTGCTGTGGACGGCAGCAAAGGCACTCTGTGTGACAACGTGCAGGCCTATGCATTGGCCTGCCAGAACGCAGGCGTTCACATCCAGCCGTGGAGGAGCGGCTCCTTCTGCCGTGAGTTACACACTTCTTCTACAAACTTCTGGTCTGTGTTCTGATCCATGTTGTCTGTGCTTTTTAACTCCATTCGTGATTTTCTCCTGTTGTAGCTGCCTCCTGCCCTCCACACAGTCACTACGAGATGTGTGCTGACACCTGTGGAGGGACATGCGCCAGCTTTATGCAGCCAGTCGCTTGCTCTGGAAACTGTTTTGAAGGATGCGAATGTGATGCTGGCTTTGTTTTTGACAGCAACCAGTGTGTTCCCCTGGAAAACTGCGGATGCATGCACAATGGCACATATCTGATGGTATTGGCCATAACTTTCTTAGTTGAGTCACAAATGCTTCATATAAAATTATGAATATCTTCTTGTCTTAGAATTTAAACACACAGAATTTATTGCCGTTTCCAGAACAAAACACCTTTAACACTGCAATCCTTGTGTTTTAGCTGGGCCAAGCTGTGGTGGATAAAGATTGCCAGTCCAGGTGTGTGTGTCAGGCCTCTGGGCTGGTACAGTGTGAAAAGGTGTCCTGTGCCAGTGAAGAGGTTTGCGATGCGAGAGATGGGGTCAGGGGTTGTCACGTCAAACAGCCCCACTGCACCATCAGCCATGACAGCAAGCTGAGCTCCTTTGACGGCCTGTCTGGAAACATAATGACGCAAGGGGCGTTGGAGGTGGCGTCCCTGTGCGATGAGACCGCTAAGAACTGGTTCCGCGTGGTTGTGGACATCAGGAAGGCGCCTGCTGCTGTTGCCACCGTGCATGTGTTCTTTAAGGATGCCACGGTGACAGTGAACAGCCAACATGTAACCTGGGTGAGAACGTTCAAACACTGGCAGTTCACTGCTATGTGTGAAGCAAAGTAAAGCAGGCATTGACAAAAAAAAACTTAAATACTCCTTCTCCAGTCTTACATGAGGTAGTTTATTTAGTAGTCTTTCCTCCACTGCTTGATTATCCCTCTGATAGGAAAAACTGCAAAATTTGGTTTAAATTTGAGATAATTACTTTATTTCTCATACTTTGTTTGCTTTAGGTAAATGGCAGGAAAGTGTCTGTTCCCATAAAAGTCACAAATGAGCTATCAGTCCAAACCTTTGAAAGGAGTGTGATCATTGAGAGGACATCAGCTGTGAAGGTCATTTATTCTGCTGCACAAGAAGTCATCGTCACCGTTGACACCAGCCTGTCTGGGAAAATGTGTGGTGCCTGTGGAAACTACAACGAAGACCCCAAAGATGATATAAAAACAACAGCTGGGACAGTTACCAACGATGTGTCAGTATTTGTTGGATCTTGTTGGAGACTTTTCTACATAGTGAGTATTTGACAAACATAAGATATATAGCTGTACTTACTGCCACATTGCAGCATGCTCTCAACCTTCCAGTTAAAGGAGAGTTTTTGTTGTTTTTTTGTTGTTTTTTTTTGTTTTTTTTTTTGCTTTTCTGCTATCATGCAAATGGAAAACTTAATTTGACCCCTGAAACAATGAAGTCCAGATCACTGGAAGATGGGACAGTGCTATGGCCACTCAACCGCTTAGTCTCTTAACAGTAAGGAATAAACAAGGACTCCACGGAGCCCTTTTAAAGGAATGAGAGTGTGGTTTTTAATTGCATTTGGCTCAATTTAATTAAGAAATGCCAGAGAATCCCCTGTGGTAATTACTGATTAAAAAGCAGGTGAGGCTGACAGGCATGGCCATCAAAAGCTACCAAGCTTGCAATCCAATCACTGCTTGTCATCCAAGGACGCTTAAGACTCATTGGGGTGCAATATTAATTTGAGCACTTGTCTTTAGTTTTGCATTCTAGCCTCAAGTTAATCCTTTAGAGAATTTTGAGCATGCCCCCCTTCCTCTTTCTGTTCAGAGTTTTCTCATCATCAAGAACAACACGAGAAAATACTCCTAAGAAGCAATGCCCGATTTTGCATTTGCCTTCAGAAACACAATTTTGAAAGCATTGCTTGTAATCTTTGTGCCTGAGTGGAAATGAATTTACTTTCTCTAGAGCCCTTTTGACTTCAATTTGCTTTTCATTGCAGTGGTCTGTAGAGATGCTGGTTCTGCTTTGATAGAGGCATCTGGCACCCAGGTAAGAAAAAAAAAATAATAATAATAGGTTATTTCTTCTCAAAAATTGTGTGCCCTCATGAATGAAATGGCTGTATGATGTTGCTTACATCCCCGTGTTTTCTTTCTGTTAAACAGGATGAAGAAGTTGCTTGTTTAGAGCCCGATTCATCACGCCTCGCTGCTTCCCCTTGATTCATGCTGTTTGTATTGTCCCCTTTGTTCTCTTTGGATTTATACCCTTGTCTAATATCTCCATCTAGTGGAGGAAAAATATACAGCATGTTGTTTCTTTTCCTGTAAGGTCAAACGAGGAAGAAACAGTTTGGAGCCGTGTGCGTCCCTGCTCCATCACACCTGGCTCACATTGATGGATCATTATCAGGCTGGCGCAGACCTTGATGGCGATCCGTTCATTTCAATCTGGTGTGTTTGCACAAGGAAACATCTAAAACACGCAGGACAACAGCCCTCAAGGGCTTGAAATGGGCAGTAATGTAATATATCTGAGTGTGTTTGTTATAAAAAATAAATAAATAAAAAAAATTGTCATTTGACTGTTCTGACAACAAAATAAATATTTAATGACAATGTATGCTCAAGTTATTTGCAGTCCACAAGTAATTAATTTGCACTTTTTGCACAACTAACTATTAATGCATGGCAATTCCCATTTCCCGAGTGGCCTCTGCTGCCGTTGCCAAAGCAAAGGAAATAAACCACTGTCCTGATGTGTTGATGAGAAGGAAGGGTTCTGGAAGCGCAGGAGGGCAGCTGAACGACTATAATACCATACTGAGACGGTGCCTACCAACATCGTGCTGCAGCTGTGTATTTGCTCACGGTGGGAGAATTTGTCAGTTTGCTGTGGGAGAGCTGTTTTGAAGGCCGTTTTCATATAGCTGAGAGAAAAACTACCTCTGTGACAGACTGTTCTGGCCCTGAAAGCACGCTAGTGTTTATGCTTTCACTTCACAGC
Source organism: Xenentodon cancila (assembly GCA_014839995.1). Taxonomy (NCBI): domain Eukaryota; kingdom Metazoa; phylum Chordata; class Actinopteri; order Beloniformes; family Belonidae; genus Xenentodon; species Xenentodon cancila. The sequence goes on along the minus strand of CM026211.1, from coordinate 16,330,579 downwards.
ACAGAGACTCCCTCTACAACCTTTAAATTACACCACAGTACAACCAGCCTACTGTTAGTTGTTGTATCTTAAATTTGCCTGTGGGGAAAAATGAGCGTGATTTGCAGTTCATTGTGAAATCATTTTTTATTTTATTTATTTATTTATTTTTTTTATTCTTTTACTATCAGTGCTGGCTATAAAATGCATTTCAATAACCAGCTCTTGCGTGGGTTGCATAAATCAGTGCAGGGCAGCTCCGGGTAATTCTGGGGAGTAACTTCAACCACCAAACACACACACACACATGCACACGCGCACACACACCCCACCCTCTGCCTCATTCCTCAGACGAGACCAAGAAGGAACAGGGGTTGGCCAAGTAGTAGAGCTGAGCAGAGCAGAGCAGAGCAGAGCGCGGTGGCTGTAGGCGCAATAATTCATTTTTAACAACCACGTTTCATTTTTCGACAGTCACAAGAGAGCGTTTTGCAAGTATTTTATCTCTTGGCTGAAGAAACATTTATGTGGGAAACTTTTCTTTTGCAAAGTTTGATACACTGCTCAATTCACACAAGAGTTATAAGAGACTGGTGACGGTAAGTTTACTCAAAGGTCCGCGTTAATGCTTCTGGGAAATGACTCCATATTATTTTATCTATTTTCTATATTATTGCGGCCAGAAATAAGAACTTGGGATAACATATGTCGTCTAAGAAACTTATAGTACACTTTAGGTGTCTATAGTTTTTGTCTGCGTGTTTTTATCGTTCTTTTTTCGCGTATTTCTTCTCGTTTCCTTCTTACAACCCACATTTCTACGGTGCGTAAATATGTGACCGTCTAATTAACCGTATCAAGCAAATGTTGCTGTCGCAAACGTTCTTGCTCATATGCAGCGTGTGTTTCAGCATTTATGTGTGTGTGTGAAGTTGGAAGAGTATTTTCCTCAAGTTAGGTGGAGCTTGGTGCCTCTTGCACACTTTTGCGCAGGAGTGTGCCAGCCGCAACTTTTCTAGCTATTTTGGAAAATGCCCCCAATCTGCATCACGTCAGTAGGCGAGAACAGCAACAAGGGGATTAAAAAGTGGCGCTTGGTCGCAGTTACCAGACATTTTGAGAGGTTGGCAATCAATAAAACTGGTGAAATTGTAAAATCACGTGCCTTCCAACAAGAAAGAAACGCTCCTCGTTTTCAGAATGGTGATGGATTTACATTGTATGTAAAGTCCTCCTATAGACTGTGGGGGTTAGATCCTTTTCCTTTTTGTCTCTGGAAATTACAGTTTATTCAATTCTTCTTTTACTCAACAGTTATGGAGTGTATTTTTTTTTTCTTTAATTAAATCTGATTGGCAAGCCTTTTCTGAGCTGTGCGTTTCTCGCTTGCGCCCACCCTCATGTTATGCTCCAATCCGTGAAAGTGCTCCGGGCCAAGGAGAGAACGCAGACTTTGATCTTTGCTTTGTAAAACATTTTATTGATGATTTTCTTCGGTGCTGCAACAAAGTTAAAAGTACCTTCACTTTTCTGTTGTCATTTCGTGGCGCTGTGTTGGACTAATCAACCCTTGAAGCGAGATAAATCACTGTCAGCGTGCTCTATGCACTGCTTTAAAAGCCTTCCAGCACTTCTGTGTCCAATCTCTAAAGGTAGTCTGGTTGTGGAACCTTATAGTCTGTAAACACGTGGAGGTCAGAGAATCCTTAAGGAATGGCCTAGATATTATAGATATAAAAACAGCTCCGGGAGCGCATGCCCCATGCTGATGACCAAAAGCAACCTCAAATCAGAAGCAATACCCACTGACCAAGTATCTGGTGCAACTCAACACCGGTCCTGCTTTGAGCCCCTCTACTGCCAAGCCTCATGTTCTGAGGAGCTTGGCTTTAAATAGGTCTTCTCTTTTTCAGAGCCAACATTCTGTTCACATTTAAGATCCTGTTGTGTCTAGTCAAGCTGGAGCACTATGTACAGGCACAGGGTCATTGGAGGGATCGGTTTAGAGTATAAGTGAGATTGGTTATCTTGATAGAAAAAGCTCTTTATGTCTTTGGTTTCACTCTCATAATAACATAATCGTCTTAACAAACACATAAAGCTACATTACTTTTTAAACATTTTATTTCCAGCAGATGCAAAATTCACCTGTACTCTTATGATCATCTAATTAAAATAAAATAAAATCTGTTCTCAAGAACTATAATTCTAACTCGTGTAAAATATAGCTGCAACTTCTCGTCTTCACAGATACAATGGATCTTGTGGTGTTGGTGGCACTAAGCTCCTGGCTGGCTCCTGCACTGGGCAAGTATCACACTCGTGAAATGTTCAGCAGGTTTTTGGATAATGAACCCTTTTGAGTCAACGTGTGCGTGTGTGTGTGTGTAAGCATGATATCCTTCAGCTACTTCCTGTAGCTGTGTTAGAAGTTCCTCCATGCTAAATGAGCCGACGTGTCTGTATAACAGGATCGGCATTTGGCAGGGAAGTTTTGGGTAAGTTACCTGCATTAGAGTGGTCCTTGATGATGCATGGCTTTTTTTTTTTTGTTTTGTTTTTGTATTTTATGACTTTCTGCCATGCACCCTTTTTTTTTGCCAGCTGCGTATGAAATGCCGGTTCTTGTTGTGAGCAGAATTCTGACGCAGTTCTCAGCTTTAGTATTGATTGTATGTGTTTTGTGCAGGTTGGTGTATGTCCCAGTTTTGCTATGAGTAAACACTTTGTCTTTTCTTGGACAAGTTTTCAGTTGTTAACGCAGGTCCCGGTTTCCGCCTTGCATCTGACCTGTATGTCAATGCTAAAAAAAATGTTTTTGTTTTTTTTTTTTTTAATCTTATTTTACATTTGTGTTTGACTGCAGTCTGATGTCTCCTTTTTTAAAGTAACACTCTGGAGTTAAACAACCCCAGATGGTGAGGTGTGTCAACTTTTGTTGGGGACCAGAATTATTTGAATAGTTTTGTGCTGGAACTGGGTATTTCAGGCTTTCACTCGGAGCTCTCGGACCATGTTGAAATGAATTATCATTGTAAGTCATTGAAAAGACTCAAAAGTGTCATTCCAGGTGACGGTGTGGGTAAGGTCCTAACCTGATGATATGTTTCTGCTTTGCAGGTAAAACTGTTTCCTGACAGTACATGGTCTATACAAACACTAAATATATATTAGTTATAAAAGAAAATGTATCATGCTTTTATAGAGAAGTGTCAGAACTTGTTTATGACAAAATAGGCAAATGTTAGAAGCAGAAGTCATGAACTCGCCTCCTTTTGCATTTGTCGTTTTTTGCCTGTCGTCCAGGCAGCGACCAGATGGAGATTCCTGTACAAACAGTTCCTTTTGTACATTAACAAGGTTCAAATGACTTTGCTTTGTCTGTGGGACCCCTATCCACACTATCGCTTCACAGGAATGACATTTCTGAGTCTTGTTAGAGGCTCAAACAGTAGTTTAATTTTACACAACATGGTTTTCCCAAGTGTTAACATTAATTGCTGTTTTGCTGCAAACGTATCCGTTCTCACTCAGATCTGCTGGATTTCACGTCACATGGGTCCCTAATGAAAGTTTATACTCCTTGACTTGGGTTGTTTTAACTCTGGAATGTTACTTTCAAGAATTCCTTTAAGACTTTAAGTCAAAATTAGTTTGAAAAAATGTGTTATTGCCTCAGAGAAAGAGATTAACACGTGGATTTACTTTCCAGTAATGAGGTCGGTGGTAACCGTAGCGATCTAACGCTCGCTCTCGGTTGAACGGCGTACCAGACTGTGTAGAAAACCTTTTTATAAGTCAAGGTTTTACGTGCAAAGTGCTCCTCCTTTTGTTTAGACTTTAGTAACAATATGACCAAACTATATACTAAATATAAAAAAAATTTTAGCGTCAAGAATTTTATTTACAAGAAAGTTCTGGCTGAAATGGCAGCAGCATTTACAGATAGTGTCTAAACTATTCACATTTATATCCAAACACAACCCCCGTGGGCTGCATTTAAAATGTCGTACACAGTAATGAGTATTTTAAAAGCTCTAAAAATAACACACTAATGATGGTAAATGTTGGGCGGTGTATTTATGTAACTGGTTATGTGCCACTGCAAGGTTACATCATTCTAACGCTGATGTTGATAATCGTGTCTGTGTTTGTGTCTGATACGGTCTAAGTGGGCTGTTTATTCGTCTGTTCACTTAAAGTTACTGGGAGTAAGGCAGGAATGGGGATTACAGATTACAGTTATTAACATGCATTTAAACCAGTAAAGCAAAATATACTGTGGGTAAACAAGGGTGAGTACAGTCATGTTGAGCATGTTTCTATCATGTAAAGTTTAAGGTGAACATGAAGAATCGCATAAAAGAAGTTTTAAAAAAACAAAGTTCCTTCACACGCTTGGACGTGCTGTGCATACCTGTGATGTCAGAAGTTTAAATTAGGCGCGTCGCACCCATCGATGAGACTAAACATGAACAATTTGATTCTAATGTCGTTGATTCTTGCGAATGTGTGAAAGTGGAATGTTGAAAGGAAGATTTATGTTTCATTTGTTTGACAATATTTCTTTTATAAATTGGAAGAAAGATGATTTTAATGAAGATCAGGTGCTTTTTGTGGGATTTGTTGTCTATAATAATCTTTATCCTAAAATGTGATTAATGTGACACAAATATGGAACAATCTTGAGCTGTTTAAGCAATTTCAGACGAATTTATTACACATCAGCTTTACTTTCTCCAGTCTTTCATGCTAGCCCCGTATGTATACTTCACGATGACTACTGATCGGGGTTTGAAGGAAGTCTTGCAGCAAGTTTGTTCGGTCACTTTTATCTTTGCTGACTTGCAGTTGCATCACCAGCTGATTTTTCTGCTTCTGTTTTTGCAGCTTCAGCAGCAGATGATGACAAAGGTGGGTATTGTTTGAGCCAAAGCTTTAGAAAGTCAAACTACAAGTAAAATGAGTTAAACTTGTTGTAGCTGCCATAAAACTAGGTTCTGTCACTGAACTGACATCTGAAACTTTAACGGCTCTACAGTTTTTGTCAGTGGATTAATTAATCTCTCATTCATTTTCCTCTCTGTCTTCCTGTCCAGACTTTGACAGTGCTTTTGAATATGGTGAGTGCTGAGCACACAAAGGTGGTCTTTTTAATGGTTGACGCTCTTCCCAGGAAACATCTGGGAGGCTGAGATGAGTCAGCAGTTCCCAATTGTTTTTCCAGAGCTGGTGGAAAACGTTAACCCTCTGGCAGAGCTTGTGGAGTATCCACAAAACAAATACTTCAGATCCTCTCCTCTGTGTCCGTTATTGCTGTATCTAAAGGATCAAACTGCAGTGGTTGAAAACAGTATGAAACTGGCACGATCTGCACGTTTGCATGCAGTTGTGTAAAGCGTGCCTGAAGGTCACTTGTTTACTTATTAATACTACAATGTAATTAATTATCATCCAGTGATAAATCAATCAGGAAAAAAAAAAAACGGAAAATGTTGGAGCATGTTTATTCCAGAAATACAGGCCCAACCGATCCTTCTACTGTTGGCATGTTTAATAGATGAAATAAGGTTGTTTCGTGCTATTTTCTTTTCTTCAAATATAATTTGTAATCCAACAAGTTTTACTTTGGTCTCCTCCTTCCAGAACATTTTTTCAGATGGCTCTCCGGGTTATCAAGAAGATATTTGGCAAATTTCAGGCAGTCAGCAACGTTCCTTTTGAGGCTCCCTCCCTCCGGCCTTTTAGTTAGATGTTGTGTTGGGATTGTTTGAGGCTGCTCCTGGGAACGGTGATGTTGATAGTAAACTTCTCTGAAATCTCCTGTGTGTTTTTATATGGATTTGCTTCCACAGCGTTTCCATGAATCCTACTCTTAGATGCCTGATCTTGAAATCTAACAGTGCGCTCATTCGTGTTCATCATCCCACTTAATTTTAAAATTAAAAAAGGAACTAAACTTAAGCTAAACTACTATTTCTAAAAGTTCCCCTGTAGTAAAGAGCATTTATGGAAGTTAGGTTAAGTAATACTTGTCCTTTAGTGTTTTCACTCTTTCATTTCTTTCAACTTACAACTTTTCAGTGTGATGTAATTCTTAAACTTAATTTATTTTGTTTTTTACTTGTACATTAACAATTTTTCTCAAATTATTGAAGGAAAAAGCCAGTAGTTTGCAACCTTCCACATTTATTATTTATTTTAGTAAATACTGGAATGATCAAACCCTTCAACTATCAAAGAAAACATAAAAACCTGGGAGCATATTTGTGTAGCAGAACTTTGTTTCCTTTTTCTCCACTTTTTTTGCAATCTCTGATTTCTCTGGTATCCTTGTAGACAAAACTGTTTAAACTGAGCTAAAACCAGCAATTTTAATCAAATGTCAGTAAGAGCGACTTAACCTGAGCCTTCATTTCAAGTAGTAGTACTTTTTATTAGAGTAGGATTTATAAATATTTAATACAATCAACTATATACTGCATTAGTCATTGTCTTCAAACAAATGCAATGTTTTTGTTTCCTCCATTTAATTTAAGGACATCGTATTTTGTTAACATACAGATTATTAAAGTTTTACAAGCTTTCAAGTAAACTTGCACATATTTTCTTTCTCACCAAAGAACAAAATTCCCCACGGACACAAACCCTAAATCCCACGATAGGTTCCCATCCTACTGAAGTCCTCATGGAGCCCCAGATGAATCTAAGAGATATTTTTAAAGCTGTGCTTTTTTTTTTATTTTGTTTTTCCACCCCAGATAGCACACTGGGGAATTTCATCCCCTCTGGCCAACGCACTAAAACACACACAAGTCACAACGAGGCATCACATATTTTTAGGAGGACAAATGTATTCACTTTTCTTTTTTCCAATTTACTTTTATTTAATTTTGTTTTCCTTGTATTTTTTTCTTGCCTTAATATAAGTCCAGAAAAGTATTTTTAATGTTTAAGTTTTTTTGTCATACTGTCATTTTACTGGTGTTGCGTAGAACAGTTAATAATAATAATAATAATAATAATAATAATAATAATAATGTAAGGTTATGACGAATCAGACAATATGTAGTTTTAGTTACATATTTTTGTCAGTGCACAACAAAGTCCAACTAAATCAGATGTTACCTGAAATGAGTGCATATAAAATTAGAAAATGGTTGGTAAATAGAAACAAGCACACACAAGTTATTCTGTAATTAAAGCTGAAAGCATCACTGAAAAGGTTTCAGCAATGTACCGGAGGTTATGACACACATGGATCAGTTTAATCCAGATTATGATGAAGAGGTGGGAATGGTACAGGAGCAGAGCTTGTGCAGTTCCGTGATGGTTCGTGGACACAGAAATGACTTTAATTCTGGAAGTGCGAGCTTACAGTATGGACAGGGGTGGGTGACATCCCTCAGGATGTTGGTGGCTCTGCAGAGGTAGCATGTTGTCCAGAGACGGCTACATGAGTCGGAATATCCTCCGAGATGGGCTGCTGATGTTTTAGAGATATCTTTCTTTTTTTTTCCCCGTCCTCTGTGCAGTTGGCATAACACAGTTAAAGTAAGCTCGAATCCTTGACTCCTACATAGACATTGTTGCCTTTTTATTGTTATACAGTTTTACTTTTTTAAATTTTTCTCTTTTCTCAGTTCTCCTTGTGCTGAAGTTTTAGCTTTTAGTTTTTTGTTTTTGTTTTTCTTTTGTCCAACAGTTTAAGCCGAGATGACCATATGATATTTACGGTTCTGGTAACTGCAGCCTAGATTAATTTCTAGTTTCTTTTCATAACTGTTTGTGGATTGCAAAATATTTCTGTAGTGTTGCTATGGAATTAAAATATAATTTCAAAAGGTCAAATTACGGTTGCAAAGGGAAGAAGTACAGTGGGGAAAAAAGTATTTAGTCAGCCACTGATTGTTCAAGTTCTCTTACTTAGAAAGATGAGAGATGTCTAATTTTCATCATAGGTACACAGAGACGAGATGAGAAAAAAAATCCAGGAAATCACATTGTAGGATTTTTTTGAAAATTTATTTGTAAATTATGTGGAAATTAAGTATTCGGTCACCCACAAAAAAGCAAGATTCCTGGCTCTCACAGACCTGTAACTTCTTCTTTCAGAAGCTCTTCTGTCCTCCACTCGTTACCTGGATTAATGGCACCCGTTTGAACTTGTTATCTGTATAAAAGACACCTGTCAACAGCCTCTAACGGTCAGACTCCAAACTCAACCATGGCCAAGACCAAAGAGCTATCGAAGGACACTAGGAAGAAAATTGTAGACCTGCACCAGGCTGGGAAGAGTGAAGCTACAATATGGAAGCAGGGTGGTGTGAATAAATCAACCGTGGGAGCAACTGTAAGAAAATGGAAGACATACAAGACCGTTTATAATCTCCCTGGATCTGGGGCCCCCACACAAGATCTCATCCTGTGGGGTCAAAATGATCATGAGAACTGAGCAGAAGTCCTAGAACTACACGGAGGGACCTGATGAATGACCTGCATAGAGCTGGGACCAGAGTAACAAAGGCTACCATGAGTACCACACTACGCTGAGGAAGGGACTCAAGTCCTGCAGTGCCAGGCGTGCCGGAAGGAGATTTGGAGAAAATCCTGTGGTCAGATGAAACCAAACTAGAACTTTGGTTAAAAACTCAACTCCTGTTTGGAAGAAGAACAACATCCAAGGAACACCACACCTGCTGTGAAGCATGGTGGTGGAAACATCATGCTTTGGAGCTGTTTTTCTGCAAAGGGGACAGGACAGCTGATCCGTGTTAAGGGAAGACTTTGCAAGCCAAATGCTCCGTCCATCAGGGAGAGCATTGACGATGGAACATGGCTGGGTCTTCCTGCATGACAATGATCCCAAACACACTGCTCAGGCAACAAAGGAGTGGCTCCATAAAAAGCATTTCAAGGTCCTGGAGTGGCCAAGCCAGTCTCCAGACCTCAACCCCATAGAATATTTGTGGCGGGGGTTGTAAGTGTGCATTGCCCAGCGACGGCCCCAAAACATCACTGCTCCAGAGGAGATCTGCATGGAGGAACGGGCCAAAACACCAGCTGCAGGGTCTGCAGACCTGGTGAAGTCTGACAGGAAACGTTGGCCCTCTGTCACTGCCAACAGAGGTTATGTCACAAAGGACTGAGTTGAACTTTTGTCATTGACCAAATGCCTATTTTCCACCATAATTTACAAGTAAATTCTTTAAAAATCCTACAATGCGATTTCCTGGACTTTTTTTTTTTTTTTCTCCGTTTGTCTATCATGGTTGAAGTGTCGCTGTGATGAAACTTACAGACCTCTCTCATCTAAGTAGGAGAACTTGCACAATCAGTGGCTGACTAAATACCTCTTTTCCCCACTGTACTTTAGGAAACTTTCCGTGGATTGTTATAATGAAGAATTTTGGAATTCTTCCAATTTTAAAACCTTTTTGTGGGAGTTAAATGGAAAATTTGAATTTTTATATGAACTAACTAGAAACTTGTCAGTTTATTGTGTAAGTGTTTTGTTTATTCACAAGCAGGCATCCTTATAATTGTCTCCACCAAAGAATGGCTGGATAAAATCACCTATGAAGGTTTCAGATCAGTCTTTTTGTGTGTTGGCTGAGGTGAAACATGATGGTGTATTCTAGCTGGCCGTGTTCTGAACAGTAAGATTAGAAAACAGCTTTAAACCAAAGTAAACAAAGAAAGCTATGTATAGTTATTATTCTGGAAATGTTAAAACAATATGCAGTTAATATTGGACTAATGAATAACGTTGGGTTAGATGACGAGATGATAAATAAAACTAACCTTTTCTTCTATTTCATGTTGCTTCTGAACTAATATGAACAATTGTTTTTCTTCCTCTTACAGATTATGAGTCCTTGCGAATTGGTGGCTTGATTTTTGCAGTGCTACTTTTCCTCCTGGGCATCGCTCTCATTGTCAGTAAGTGATGAAATGCACTGCAGATGTCGACTGATCCCTGTTCAATCTCCCAAATTCAAACAAAGAAAACAACTTCTAGTTCCTCAGAGGTCCGTTAAAAAGGCAGAAGGCACGTTACTAGCGGGAATTTTGGGTAGATCTTTGGCACGTGTCTCCATTACCAGGAACGGCCCTGTGAAAGTGGCGTTTAGAAACCTTTTACGGGGCGAAAAACGTCCCTGTAGTAGAGAGGAGGGGGTATTTTAATCTCAACCACTACCGCTATGGTGTATGTTACAAAAAGAAACAGATGCAAATGGCATTCATTGTTAGTTTCTCTTTCTCTTTATTCTTTTGCTGCATTCTTCTTTTTTGTGGTCTTGTAGGCTGCTGGCCTTGTGCAAACAGCAAAAAATGCACATTACCACCACCTTGTGGTCAGTTGTTATTTGTGCAGCCAAAGGTTCTTGTATGGCGCTACAGCGTACTGGAGACATGCCGGCTGAGGGGCCTGAGGGGTGGTCGGCCCTGTTAGAGGTCCCTCTCTGGCGGGTTTACCCTGAACTCCTGCTAGTGGAAACGTGTCATGCTTATTTCAAGTGTCAGGAACCTTTTTATATCAAACTCCTTTTTTCAGTCGGTGTCCTTCCAAAGCGTCCTGCTCCCACTTGTCAGCTCCTGTTGATGCTTCTGCCACAAAATCTTCTCAAAAATACAAACGGTTTCATAAATCTATGACCCAAACTTGAATCAAAACCACTGAAGTCCTCCACATTATTCAAGGCTTTAAATATTTTTACAAAATTAATAGGCTTTTAGATCCAAAGATAAGTATAGAATAATAGCTAAATAAAGTATGATTTTGCTTATGTCGATGTTCAAGAAGAGCATACCAATTACCAAGCTTTTTTTTTTATTATTATTCAAAATGCATCAGTGAAAACATTTGATGTTAAATCTTTTTTCTTAAACTTCTAAAGGTCTCTTTGATCTTACTTTTGATTAAAGCACATGCTAAAATATTCTCTCCTTTCATCAGAAAATTACTTTTGTCGAGTGTCTCTTAAGATGTCTAAATATCTTTTGCACAGTGACATCAAAGTACTGAATATAATTCATTTACTTGTGTTCTCCCCCAAAACAGGCCGAAAGTGCACCTGTTCAAAGAGCGACAAGTCGAGGTAGGTTGAGTTAGAAATCAACAACACAAAGGTTGCGTGAAGAAATCTGAATTTTCACTTTGTAATTTTCATTACAACGCTCAGATCCAAGGGTCCTGATGTGGAATCTAGTGGACAGAGGGGTGAAGCTTTTTCTTTCTTTTACAAAAGTAATTAATGAAAATATCACCCAGTAATTTGTTACAAAACACTAATCTCAAACTCTTTCTACAGCTTAATTGAGAAAAACTGCAGAAAAAGCGGTAAGCATCCGACAAACGTGAAGATCCATTGCTCTCGATCAGAAATCAAAAGAAACGGTTTCAGGACTAATCTAACCCGTTTTGCCTCCTCCTCAGTTTGACCGACTGTTGCCATTGGGTGGCAGCAAAGAAACTGAAAACGGCGGAGGACAACATCTCTATGAACACAACACAGCGCTTTCTGAAATGTCAATATGTTGCTGTTCTCATAATTTTTTTTAATTTTTTTTTTTAAATGTTTTTATCATCAGTAACTGTCACTAGATAATGTTTCAGCTTTATACATTAGCAATAGTATGATTGCCATTTGTATTTTTGACTTTCAAATTGATCCTAAATAAAAGATAATATTTGAGACTGTTTCTTTCTTGTATAGCCTAATTTTATGATTCTGTACGACTGCAGCTGTAGACCAGTGAGCGCAGCCCTCTATTCTGCTGCACTCCCGTTTCTGCTGACGCTGCAGTCGCTTCAGTTGCACATGCAGTAGTAACTGCCAGCAGTGAGTGTGTGAGTGTGGGCTCTCTGATGTGCTGCACGGTGCAGCTTTCTTCTTTAAAATGAACACATACTTGTATCCATCTCTGCTCTGTGCTGTAGTTTGACTGGTTCTCCATCTGAGCCGTTGCCATCTCTACTTAGCAATAACATGCACATTTAGGTTACATTCCCCCTGGAAGTCCCAGGAACCGTCTGTCTGCACTGCACAACAGGACAGGAGACAAAGTGGTGCATTTTCAGCATGCAAGCCAAAAATGCATGCATTTACAGTCAGCATTGGTATGAAATGTTAACAAATGATGTGAGAAACTCTATCACTTTTTAAACATGTTTTGTTTTACTTCTATGTAAAGTCAGTGTGCGGTAAAGTAAAAATGAGATGCGTTGCGTGTACTGTTGAGTGTAAGTTTGTCAGTCTGATGCTGCGGGGACCGACCCTGCCCTGTAAACTACAGCTCAGCTCATTTTTCAGTATTGCACCAACGGCTGAGCGGTCGGTGCAATGTTGCATCATCACCACCAGAGGGTCCCTGCTGAGTTCCCGCTGAAGGCACTGTAAGCTCTTCTCCCTTCAGTGAAAGCCGGCTCCTCCATTCACACACGGGCATCGACCACAACCCAGCAACCTGCTAAATTTCCAGGAGACAAACCACCTCCATCATCCCTGCAGCACAGCCATGGCCACCACAGGTTTGTTTAAATTTTCTTAACATCACATCTTTAAGGGTGAGGCATTCTGTACTGACTGTTTTGTACCTTATACATTTGAAATATTTTTTTTTGTGGTTAAAATATCTTTTTTGACCAAAAAAAAAAAGTTGATTTAATGCCAGTGTTTATGCAATGCATATATCTGCTGCATTACTGCTACAAAGAAGGGAGTAAGTTTAAATACTGATGCATACTTCAGTGTTGAAGGAAAATAAATCAAAAATATTTACGCTATGGAATAAATATTTAGCACTTATCTAAAACTGGTTGTTTTTTCTGGCTGAGGGGGGAAAAAGTGGAGCAAAGTAAAAGTTGCGGGCTCAGCTTCTTGAGACTGAGGGTTCAGCAACATGCAAGCTGCATTATTGACATCCAGATAACCTGACAAAGTGTCACAGCCGGCAGACTGCTCCATAAAGAAGTCAATGTGCATGTAGAGCACATAAATTAGAGGTTGCACCGACAATCCCTCAAACACCTACTGTATCTTATCCATTCACATTTGCCCACTCAAGTCCTCCAACCCCTCCGTTTTCCTGCTGCTAGCTGCTGGCATCTAACACTTTTTTTTTTTTTTTTTTTTTTTTTTTTTTTTTTTTTTTGCTGAGCGAAGATACTGCATTGAGCGCCTCTCAGTGGGAGGAAAAAAAAATCTAAAGGGGTTTGGAGCCAAGCCTGCAGATGAGGTGGAGCTGAAAATCGTCCACTCAGAAACAAATTGTTAATGCTTAATACGTTTAGCTGAGCGGAATTTAACTTCTTTCTTTTTATTTGTTTATGAACTTACATGACTTTTTCTTTGCAGAAACAATGTTTCAAGACCAAAGTGACTTTGAATATGGTAAGACTTTTTACTATTTACAGTACTACTTTCAAAATGCATCAAAAGCGTCATACTTCACATAGTGAATCTGTATTTTCAACTGCTGTAAATCTCCGTACAGCTTGTTTGTATTTGATTAAGCTGCTTCTGGTCACGTCCCTTGCAGATTATGAGACATTGCGGACCACGGGGGTTATACTCGCTGTTGTCATGTTTGTCGCTGGCATTTTAATAGCACTGAGTGAGTCTGCTTTCTTTTAAATATCTCTGTATTAGAGAGGCTATGTCACATACATGTACCAGTATTGCTTCTGTAACTTATTTATCATTCTTCAAACAGGTAAAAAAATCACAAAATGTGTAAAACCCTCATCCAAGTAAGAAATATGTCAATTTAGGTGATGATCTACTCATGCATGTTGTATGAATTTGAAATGACCTCTCAACCCCTGTGGGGTGGGATTCCCCTTTTTCCCTTTTCCTGCTCTGGATGCCACTTTTCTAAATGCATAAATAAAATGCGCTTCCAACACATTCAGGAGTCCACATAGAACCTTCTTTGATAAATTAAATTTCATAACCAGTATGCTCTTGAACGCACTCCTCATGTGCTGGCAGTGTCTACTTATGGCTGTTCGCATGCTGCTTGAATGGCAAGAAGAGAAGAAAGATGAGAACTGTTAGTTAAACAGCACATAAAGTTACATGTTTCTCCGTAGCTTTTAGATATATGTTTGAATGTTTTTGACCTCTTCAATTACCTGTAATTCTGCATAAATGTGCCATAAAACATCATCAGATTTACAAAAAAATGGAGAATCCATTTAGAAGTGTGTGTGTGTGTGTGTGTGTGTGTGTGTGTGTGTGTGTGTGTGTATATATGTATATAAGTATATATATATATATATATATATATATATATATATATATATACGTAGATATATATATATATATATATATATATACGTAGATAGATATATGTGTGTGTCATTGTTTTTTTATCAAGTGTACACATCAAATGTCATCTACAGCCCTGTAAAAAGGAAAGTGAACCATCTAAAGCACCACTTGGTTTAGTTTTTGCTTCATGAATCATTCAGTGAAGTCATGCTGTTCTTCAGCTGAGGCTGTATTTAACTTATTTGAAGAACCTAGAAAGGCCCTTTTTTTAAGTATATATTTTATATGTGAGACTTTGGAAATAAAAGATGGTCTGCTTCTTTTTACTTGACTGTAACTGTTAGTTCCAAAGGCAATAGCAGGTAAATTTTAAGGTGAAAGGTTTATAAGGTTTAATAGAGATGTATAACTCCACAAATCCTCTGTTAGGTTGTGCACCAATGGAGGAACTGAAAGACCAAATGTTATCCTCCGCAGGAGTGGTCGATCAATAAAAATCACTTGACTGAGACTTTACACAGGAAAGCAAACTTGAAACATTTTTTTTTTTCAAAGAATTCCATCTAAGGAACATGGTGGCGGTAGACTCATACTTTTATTGATTTATTTACTGCATGTGGTCTTACTGTCATTGACGGAATGGTAAATTGTGGATTATATCAAATCCTCAAGAAAAATGCCCAAAAAAGGAAAGTCTCTGTCCACAAATTGAGTCTTGACAGCCTGTCATGCTACAAAACAACAGCTCTAAACTCGAGTATTATTTCACAAAACAATTGTTTTGATTAGAAGAACAAATGAATAAATGCTTTGTATCATCACTGTTCTAATATTAATCCAAAAGAAATGTTCCAGAGAATCCTAAAGTGAAAAGGTTCTTTCAGGAAACCCTCTACAATCCCAGAGTTAGTTTTTTTTATGTGGAATAACGGACTAAAATTCCTCTAAAGGACTAATCACAATTACTGGAACATTTGGATACAGCTATTACAGGATAAAGACTTTCACTTTTTTAGGCTCGAGTTAAACTCTGATGACATTTTGGGCCATATTTATGCAGAAATATATACAATTTTAAATGGTTCACAAATCTCCAAAAAGCCTTGTGGCCTCATCTGTTTTAGATTTTTTTTAACCCTCATAATGGAATAAATGAAATGATTTTGTTGAATTTATGTGCATATCTTTACAAATTAATTGTATTTTTCCAAATACAGTTCTGACTCTTCTGGTACCCAAATTCCAAAGACAGAGGGTAAGTCAGGTTTTCAACTATAGTTCAACGATATTGGCTCGTTTTGTGCTTAAGTCAATACTTTCTCGTAGTAACTTTCTCTGATTTTGTTCCTTCTCTTTTGCAGTTCCTCCTCCGGCTGTATAGAAAATGTAACACATGCTTGAAAGAAAGATGTCATCACAGGATTTGGACGCATAAGCAAACACCAGCTGTGACTATACCTCTTAGGTTTATATCTCTCTGCCAGCTGGATGATTAATAAACACGGATTTCTTACATATTCCTACAAAATCATTCCCACACTCGAGACTCAGCAAGGTGCACATAATCAAACGGATGCAAGTGTGGATTCTCTTCCATATATTTTATTGCTGTAAAACAATAAAATTCAGAGCATGATTACAAAGTTAGGCATTTGTCCCTTTCCTTGATTTATCATGTTACATTGAGATTGCAATAGCTTAAGAATACAATAAATAGACTAGATCACATGTAAAATGCTTAAAATGAATTGCTTAGAAGAACTTAAGACAACATTGCATAATGCCTCATATATTAAAATAGCTTTAAAAACAAAGTTTTTAAGTTAAGGCAGAAATATTAGATTTACGATCCTAAAAGTTTTCCGTGGATCCTTATTAAAACTTAAAAAAAAGTTAACAATTACATAACATGATGCAAATACAACCTTGTAAAAGTTTCTAAATTAACAATGATGTGCATTACTAATTGCTTGGAATCATTTAAGAAAACATACTAATGAAAATAATTTAAATGAGAAATAGTAATTACATGGTTTACTTTTGAAATGGATCTTTGCTATGTGGATTACAGGAATTAACGGCATGTTTAAGGTCAAAGATGACGCATACAAGAGACATTGAATTACTTTAGTCATCCCATATTGCGATCGTGTTTTTGTTGGCATATAACAAAAGTAGGCGGAAACATCAAAAACAACTGTACTTTTGCTCATGACTCACGAGCAAAATGTATGATGAATCATACAATGTGTCATCACTCTTATTGTGTCTATGATAAGACAGAATATTCTTTGTTATAATAAAAAACAAAAGCTTATAACAGACAAGTTGATGTTTGTTGCAAGTATGTATGATGCATACACAAAGGAATTATGTTATATGTTATTTTCATTTTAAATAAATGAATACTTAACATAGGTTCACATGCTTAATAAAATCAAAAACCGTCAGAGTATCACTATGATACCTTTTTGTTGGGGACTCGACTATAGAGTCGGGGGGGTTCAGGGACATTGTCCTGGAAATTATTTTCACGATTTCATAGAAATCAACATGATAATGGGAGATAAGCCTTGATAAAAAAAATTAAATAAATATTAATCCATCCTAGTACTGCATAGCCACTTTTTTGTAACCAAATTTTTTGTAACTTAACATTAGTATTATGTTAAATAAGTTGAAGATTTAATACTTCAATAATATATTAATACTTTGTGTGTAAAAAAAACTATATATATATTTATATATATATATGTGTGTGTGTGTGTGTGTTACAGTAGCTTTATAGATGTGATATACAAATGAATCCTAGGGGTGACTGTGAGCCTGTGTGGCCTGGAATAGGCTCCAGTGGATAACCGTGACCCTAGGAATTACTGGATATAAGTGATGCACGGATGGATGCTTAATTGGTCTAATACAAAGTAACCTGTGTTATGCTTGTAAATATACAGGCCAAAAACTCCCAAAATAGAAAATAAAATAAATAAAATGTATATTTCCTTCTAAACAGAAGAACAACCAAGACACATTCCCTCTCAATGGGGATTACAAGTGGTTTAAATTATTCCTGGGCCTGGGAGGACATTATACGGCGGCGGGAAGAAGAGCTTCGTTTCTTCAGCATGAGCTTAATCTAGAAATTAAATGACAAAATTGTGTCAATAAGTTTCTCTTGACAGGTGTAAAGTACAGTTCCTGTGCATAATAATGGACAGAAACGTGACTGTGTAAAATGTAAAATGGCATACCTGCTCTCCATGCAGGCCACTCTGCAGCAGGTGAGCTGGCTGGTCATTCTCCAGATTGCGGATACTGGGATCTGCTCCTTTGTTCAGAAGCAGCTGCAGGATGTCCACTTGGTGGGGATTACTATGGAGACCAGCTGCCATGTGTAAAGCTGTGTGACCATGAGCCTGTAGCACAATTATAAATACAGCATAACTCAAGATTAAGTCTCTGTAATAATTACGTACAATGGTTGTAATTGTTGTACATGCTTAACAAATGGTTTGCTGGCCTCTGACATGTTTCTGACTGGATTCAGAGGGTCAGGTAACACCGCTTCTCAAGAAACCCACTTTGAACTCTGGTCCAGTTGAGTCATTATATTATATATATTATATTATATTTTCAATACTAAATTTCAAACAGCTCTTTGGACTTCTTCTTACAGAAGAACCTTCTGACCATTCCACGGAGATGATCCAAAATACAGCTAGGGCTGCAGCCCGGTCCTCCATGCTCATCTTACTTGATTTCCCTGAAGTTTTTGACATGATAAACTAAGGCATTGTTTTATGGGCACTAACTAATATGGTACATTATTTGTTTAAATGTGGCTTCAATGAGTCTTCCCTCAGTATGTTATTGAAATAACTGTATATGCCCCATCTCCACTCTATTGGTGTGCCCCAAGGATCCATACCGGGACCCCCTTCTCTGCTATACAGATGATGCTTAACTGTATACATCATTCTTGCAAGATTATCCTGATCTGTCAGAGCTGCCTGATATGTCTGCCAGGGTTAGGTTATAGAAGCAAAAACCGTAATTGTGTGTAAAGTGAAAGTGAAGTACATAAAGAAGAACTGCAGTATGAGAGAGTTTGTGTAGATGGGTAAATGGGAAGCACTGTTAAATACTTTGCTGAACCCAGACATGGTTTAAAGTGCTATATAAGTGTTGACCATTCACTATTTACACTTCTTTACTCATACTCTGATAAATATTTAAATACAAAGTATGTATGCCAGGCTTTCGTACTATACTGAAGCTTTAATGTAGTTCCTCACTGGTAAGCTGCTTTTGAACAAGTGTTTGAATTACTAATTGTACAGTATTTGTACTGTAGAAGATACTGTACTGTATAACCACACAAACAAATGTAGTAAATTTGTTTCCTGTCAGTGCAGGACTCACTTTCATATTGACAAAGTCTTTCATGTTTGGCAGGGGAATCCTCAGCAGATAGCGCACCAGATCAATATTCCCCTCCTTTACAGCCAAGTGTAGCACAGTCTTGTTACTTTTGATTTCCTGGAATTGTAAAATTGGAAGTAATGGGGAAAAATACACAATGAAACCACATAAAAAACTAGTACATTTAAGATTCAAAAGACAGAGAAAACAAAAGAGAGAGTACAGAGGGAATGCGTGACACTATGACGTAATCGTAGTTAGATGAAACATGGGCACTTCCCCATTGAAGTGTACATACTAAGTGAATGTTCTGAGTTTGACCTTTGCACATTTCTCTTGCCTAAATGGCAACCGAGTGAGTTACTGTACCTGGCTGAGTAGGGATGCCCCTGCATTGAGTAGCATCTGAACACAAGAGAGTTTCTCAGCAGCTTTGGTCTGAAGAGTAACATCCGTCAACCCATTTGAGAACAAAGCCTTCATGGTGATACTGTGGGAAATGGCTGCACAGTGCAGAGGAGTCATACCTGAGACAAAGAAGGCAGACTTGTGAATTTTAAATAGGTAAGTGCTGGTATTTTGTTCAAAGCAATAATGTATGAGCATTTTAACACCACTGCACAGTGTTTTTCTTTTAACTATCAGTATTTCATTAACTGCCAAAACATCTAATCACCCTCAAAATTGCGGGCCTCCAGGTTCACAGATGGTCTGGTAGACAGAATTGCCTGCAGAAGCACAAAATCATTAGTAACGTCCACTCAGTAAAATGAAATCTGAATAACTTTTTTGTTTTAAAGGAAATATGACATTAATAGTTATTTACCTGCAGAACCCTGGGAAATCCGTAGTGAGCAGCAAGATGAAGTGCAGTTTGTCCTTTAATATTGCACGCATTGATGTCTGCCCCTAATGACAACAGATCTTGCACAATCTCTGACTGGTTCGCGGTCACTGCCACCAATAAAGCAGTCTGCACAAAGACATTTATATTTAACATGATTGCAATGAACCTATGCTCTAGAACAGCATTTTGCGTTCTTTGGAAGAGGTGCACTTTTGCAGTTCATACCTTTCCCATGTGTTCTTTGGCGTCGAGGCGCCCCACATCCCTCAGCCTTTCAGCTGCAGCAAAGGCGTGCTCCCTGAGTCCCTTGGCAGTGTAGATGTGTAGGATGCTGATAGAGCAAAAGCAAATTATGAATTACTTATCATTGTGATCCCAGCATCTAGTTTCACATTGTTCACTTTCAGGGTTGAGCTATTTTTATTTTATCTCTTTCTTATTGATAAGAAATCGAGGCTGACTCATTCATATGTTATGTATTGGGTTTTTTTTCCATTCATCAGTCTGAAATAACCAACGTGCAAATGTGGCTCTCACTTTCAGCACACAGCTAAGAATGAAACTCTACGAAAGTAAATAAATTGTGTACTAGTGTATGCACACTAATTCAGTAATGTCAAAAGTGTAAGTATGAAAGAGACCTAAAAGGACATGCGCATTCTTCTTCATCTTTTGGATTTTCAATGAGAATTATACAAACTTTGAATGTTTCAAAAACATAGTGATCTTAAGAAGTAGATCTTTTTCCAGCAATTAGTCTCTTCCTTTTTGAAAATGTTCATTTTAGCTCCACTCCTATAAAACAAAACTATTTTTGATCATCTTTGGTCAAAAGAGTCAGAATATGTGGCAGTAACAACTTCTTTTTTTTTTCCTCTCTCTCAGCATTATGCAAACATATCTGCTGATGTCATAGTGCAAAGGAATTCCCTGTAACTCTGCAGACCTTCACATAGCCTGAACCCACTTAAGGGGTTTACAGAGAAATCCCAGAAAAATCAGAATGTCTCTTTCAAGAAGACCCGTATTTGCTCATGACAAATCTGATTGTATTATTACTCAAGGTTTAAGTATTAATAAACCAGTCAGTGCATACATACTGTATACAAGCATGCACTAATATGCACTCACGTATCTCCGTCTTCATCCTGACAGGTGGTTCTGGTGTAGTCCATCCTACTGAGCAGCATCCTGGCCTCTTCCAGCTTGCTGGCATCCATAGATGGACCAAAACTCAGCTGTGCAGTCTGACAAGGACCCAGATGTGACCAAGATGCCATACTGTGATCCACAACAGGCATTGGGCACTCCTGTAAGAAATGATTAGATTCAAACCAACAGCATTAAAACCAGTTCATTAACTTGCAGACAAATGTAGTATATTTATGGATTAGTAGATGATTCCTGTATACAACCCCAGACTAAAGACATGGAATTGCAACTCTTAGAAGATGCCCATTTAACTGTTTTGATTTGTAGAAAAAGAAAACAAAAACGTATGATACAAAAATGTAAATTGTGATTCATTACTTTTTTCTAAAATTCAGTAGAGGCCAAAGAAAAATGGGAATCACCTTCTGCTTTGCATTTACAAAACAAATACATGTATATGTTTGAATATGCAAATCAGTCTGCAATATTTGCAGGCCTTCATGAATTTGTGGACCTGGCTGAAATACGGCCCAAACACGAGAACTGTTTGATAGAATAATGAAAACGATTATAAAACTCCTTCAAGATAGAACTTCGGAAGTGTGGTCAAATGATGTTGCTTGTTCCCAGTTAGAGCAAGTACAAACAACACTGGATGGTAAAAACATGTAACACTGATTATAACAACTATTTTAGTATGTTATAGACGTTTTTTGGAACCTGCTGCTGTGTGTTGTATTCAGGGGTCACTGGGGCATTGTAGGCTGCGGCGTAGCTGGGTCCTTGATTGTAGTAGCCAAGAGCAGACTCATGCACAGGGGCCCACTGCTCGTAGCTCATTGCCATTTCTGAGTAGCCGCTTGTTGCACCTAGAAAGGAGACAAACACATTTTTTTCATAAGCTTAACAATATTTTGCTCAAGATACAAACAAATGCTGGATCTCTTTCAGTGGCTTCCTTATTCTCAGCCCCAAGTCTACTCGTAAGACGTATTGTTTTGTCACTGGACTTGTTCTTTAGTTGTTTTGTAGAAGATGTTCAGTTCTTACCTGTACAGCTAAATTGTTCTGATGAAGACAGCTCCTGAGGATGCACAAAAAAAAAAAATTGTACTTAATAGTTAACATTTTTGCCATCAAATCTTGTGAGAGTCTGCAGGGGTTGAGTGTGTTTTGCTTACAGTAACTGGAGGCGGCAGAACAGGACTTGTGTTTGCCGTAGAGCAGGCTGGTGGCACCGCTGACGTCTCACGTCTTCTCTTCTGCTCCAAAAGTTTCTTTACTGTGGGCAGAGTGCAACACGGCTTGTCCTTTGGTGCTAAAAAAAAGAAAGAAAGAATTCCCATTTGGTTATGTTAGCTTTTCTTTAACATATTTAAACACTTAAAACAATCTCGTGAGAAAAAATTGCTTTGTAAATCATTAGTTCAAAAGTTTTAAAATAGTATTTTTTTTAAAAAGTCTTTTACTGCCTACTAAGTGGGAAAATTTACTTCGTACGCAATAAAATATTTCCCACTTTTCAAAAATAACTTTTTTTTAACCCAATTTATTTGCAGTTCATTCTGTTGAAGACTGTTTGAGGGATTTCTTGCATGTACTGGTTGTTTTTTCTTCAAATTTCCCCACATGTAAGCTGGATTCAGTGCTGTCAATTCCATATCCGTCCATTTCCTCTTTTTGAGTCCCTCTATGATGGATTTGCTGGTGAGCTAAGGGGTATTATTCTGTTCATTCATTATTTCACTTACACTCTTTAGTGGACATATTTCTTATTATCTTTAAGCAGCTTTTAATCGGATGCAGAATTCAATAACATCTCCAGCATGTTCCTGGGGGACAATCTTTAGTCTGCAAACTTGTTTGTATATATATATATATATATATATATATATATATATATATATATATATATATATATATATATATATATATATATATATATATATATATATATATACACACACACAGTATAATGATCCAATAAAGAAAAATGTTTTTCTTCTCCAGAAACTGTCAGAAACTTAAAAGTTAAATATTTACAGTGTCATTAGGGTAAATATTCAAGTCGTTCCAAACAAAAAAAAGAAAATAATTAGTATTTTTCATTACAAAATATAGAAAATAAGTGAAAGGTTTATGTTTGAAAATACTGATTCTTCCCCTGATTACCTGATAAATGAATGCATTACCTAGATCATCTCTGAAAACATAATTACTCATTCTGTGACAAAACATTTTTTTCATTAATTACAGAAACTAATCCAAAAAATGTTAATTGTGGGACCAGAAATGTTAAATGTTAAAAAACAGTTTAGTCATTCTGCAAGCTTGCAGAATGACTACTTTTGCTTAAGTAAGGTATGAAATAGATTACCAATACAACTGTCATCATATAGATCACCAACCGCTAAGTTTCTCCATGGTGACGTTTTTCTGCTCACCTTTACATACCTACAAGCATCAAACAGCTTTTATGCCATGAGTATGTTTTCCCCTTCTGATATAAAAATGTCATTTCCCTTGAACAGGTAAAAAAAAAAAAAATGAGAAAAACAGTATAACAATATTTATATATTATGAATGTGTGTGTGTGTGTGTGTGTGTATGTATTGCAAAACAGAATTCTGGTGTTTCCAGCAGGCACTCTGTTACCACACAGGTTGTTTTCTCGAAAAACTTCTCCCCACATGTGAAAGATAAAGGGACAGGTCTATTTCCACTCTCTGTGGAACCAGAGTACAAAGCTCAACCTCCTCCATTAGGAACACAGATTAGGCCATGTAAACCAGAGATTCATCAGAAAACCTTAAACATGGGATTGCCACTGCTTATTTTCTATGACACTTTCCTGTCCTGCTCCGTTACGCTACAGAATGCAACCACATCTTCCTGCCTTTGGTGCGTCACAGCCTTGTCGCGTACAGCTGCCCTACAGCAGCCACTTATCTCTCACTTCTTGTTTGTTGTCTCTCTGTGTCTTTAACTCTTTTACTGTTGACGGTTGTGACAAGCCAGACAGCAACAAGACAGCTCTGTTCTCAAAGGCAAACACAGAGAGAGATCACTTCCGGAAGACAAAACGAAAATGCAAATTTGACCAATGAGAAAGCGAGTATGAGAACGTGGACTTGCCAGTTTAGATTTCTGGTAGTTAGCCGAATCGTGTTTCTTCTCAAAAACAACAGTTTCACTTCCATGTGTAAAGCTGTCATTACCAATAGGCCCTTGTGTCTGCTGCTCTATGACACACTATATGCCTCCAATAACTTATAAAGGTCACTTGATCAGAATCCATGACATGTATCTGTACATTTGGATCCCACAAAGTTTCATTTTCAAGTTGAAAAGGTGTTACTAGAAGTTACTCACTCCGTACTCAGTTGATCTTTACAATATAATGGGACCTTTGACATTTTAACAGATGATGTAATGCTGCAAGGTAACTATACACCCTGCATGTATGTTGTACCGATAAAGAAGTTGCTGAACACTTCATGTTCTGGTCTGCATAAGTTTAAACAGGAAGCGGAGGGATGGCTTTTAAAAAGCTGGTGGAAGACTAAAAACACCAAGACAGACACACACACACACCCATCCTGGGTTTGTGCTCACTGTTCCACATACTTGCTTTGGGTTGCTCTGTGCTAAATTCAAATAAGAGTTGTGGAAACCCCTGGATACTGAGTCAATGCGCGTGGGAGGCCGGGGATTCCGACGACCTTTCTTTTTTGGCTAAATCCTCAGAAAAAAAAAAGAAAGAAGCTGTGCATAACCAGTTTCCTCATTTTTGTGGTTTAACAGACTCTGTGAATACAACAGCACGCATGTAAGTTATGTGATCAGTCGGGCATGTTCAGCAGAAATGCAAAGAAACTGAAGCAAAGCAAAGTCACACTGTCACAACACTGGACGCTATTCAAAAGGGGAAATGAAAACATGTTAGTAGGGGTGGAGATGCTTCAGGGATTCCCCAAAACAAAGTCTTGACTCCTGGACAGATAGTTATGCAATTTACATCACTTAAATAGCTGAATGATTGGTTAAAGTACAGTAAATACACATAAATTCAGCTATTAGCCGTGGGACTAAATAAAACAAACATGGTGTGTTGTTTTGTTGTTGTTGTTGTTTTATGTCAGATTTAGCATCCTACATCCCATAAAACGTCAGTCAAAAGAGCGGATGAAATTTGCCTATAATGTACAAACATAGGCTACGTGTAAAATAAAAGTTTAAAGCAGCTATCATTTTAAAATTGCACCAGGCAGAACAAATAGACTAGACTAAAAACATTAATCAAACACGTAGGAAATATTCAAACTAAAATAAAAACAGCGCTGGAGTAAAAACGAACCCGACACCAGACTACGCTTGTGCAGTTGCCATGACGACGTCTCGGCGCCACACAATACTCACATTTATCAAAGTGCATGTCAGAAGCGGGTTTGCTCTGAGGTCCTCGGCAGATCGTCCTCTCAGTCAGGAAAGTGTTCAAGAGTGGAGCCGCGGATGCGGGATCTCTGCTGCTCAGGTAGGCTGAGGTTTGTCTGACGTCGCGTCTTTAAATGGAGCCGCTTGTACGCGCGGAGCAGAGCCCCGCCCCCTGCCGCTGCCCACGCCGGCTCGCCGCGGGGAAGACACGCGGCTCGCTCATGGTAGAAGCAAGTGTAGAAAACACGCAGGGGATGTGCAGGTCAAAGACAGCTGACTGTTAGGTGCTTCAGTGTATAATATACGGTGCAGCGTCAATAAACGAAGGTGTATGTTATACCTGATCGTATAGTATTTAATTGAAGACAAAAATAAAATTAACTTCAGCTTTCAATGTGAAGAAAAGTACAAGTAATGAGGTAATAAAGTGGATTTACTGTAAGAAGTGAGACGCTAGTATCTAAATATACATCAGTTAAGTCACTATTAACCAACCACTGATGAAATACCACAATACTAAACATGTCACCATAACTAATTGTATTTAATTATGTCTTTTATTAATCCAGGTGTGAGTCACATTGAAATGAAAATCTCTTTTTCGATAGAGACCTGTCAAAGAAAAAAACAACAAACAACCCCTCATCATTGTCTAAACAATTAAAATCAAACAATTACACCCATCAAGGAACTCTTTTCTCTGTCCGCAAAACTGACTCGAGTGCACTCAGAGTAATGAGTTCGGTCAATTTCATGTCCGTTTAAAACTATTTAAAAAGCTTTCTTTCCAAGCTCTGTGCACTACAAATAATTAACTGTGTGTTTTGTTGTTTTATTTAGTGTTCACCTAAAAATGTTGGCATTGTGTCCTTATCAAATGTGTCTATTTTATACCAGTGTTAACAAAAGTATAACTTTAAACATTTTCATGTAAAGAAAAACAAATATGATAAGACTCTTTTTAATGTTGTTATATCAATCAATAATTCATACGATAAAGAGCAGCTTCTAATCACAAATTCTGAATATTGGTGGCCCTCAGTTGGATTGAGACTAGTCTAGACAGTTTGACAGGAAAATCTGTGTCACCTCTAAGAAAGCAACATCAAAACAATTCTCTACTCCCTTTCTCTCTCACACACACACACATACACAGTCTGTCGCTCTGCTCCCTAGATGACTAACATTTCATCTGTAGATGCTGAACAGCAGTGAACAAAGAAATGCAACGGATCAGAGCATTGGTTTGAAGAATGTGGAAATTTAAATTGGAAAGAAGAACTTGATGGACAGAAACAAATATGTGTTCTAAGATTTTCCTGTTTATGAACCTGGCCATACTATAGATACGCAAACAAAATTTCCCTTGGACTTATCTACAAAACAAGTACAGAAGGAGAAAATGGCATGATGATGATATATATCTATGACAAGAGACGAAAAACAAAAGTATGAAGTGACAAAAAAATTTGGTCAAATTTAATTGAAAATAAAATGTCCACGTCCCAGTTTGTTGCTTTTTGTTTTATTTCTTTCAGTTGTTCTGCATTTGAAAAGGCCAAAAAAGCCAGATCACAATGTTCCACATGACCTTCCCTATTTTATCTCGGCTTGAGACTGGCATTGTAATGAGGGAGGGGCAAAGTAGAGCTGGGCATTTATCTGGTGACCTTCCAGATAGTGGGGGCCGACCCCCCACCCCACCAGACCACTGGAAGACCTACCTGATATTGTCAGAACAAAACAATCTCTCATTTATACATTATTCCACATCATACCATATATATATGTATATATATATATGTATATATATATATATATATATATATATATATATATATATATATATATATATATATATATATATATATATATATATATATATATATATAAATTCCTCACAGTGTTATCATATTATTTATGTGGCACTCAACTCCGAAACCTTTTTGTCAAGAAAATGGTTGTATACTAAATTGCACACCTGTGCCCTGTTTACACAATTGTCATTGTTCAGGGAGTACTTAAATGATGCTTTTTAGGGAAGGTCACACATTTGAGAGTAACGGTTTTGACATTTCACGTCCTCAATGTTGTCAGTATATCAAAAGTGGTGGTCATTTCTTAATTTTTTGGTCAAACAGAGAACAGTGGTCCATCTCCAGCACTGAACACAGTGCTTCAACTTTCTTTTTATTTTTGTTTTTTTGTTTTTGTTCTTTAAAAAGAGTATTTAGACACAGCTTTGGTGCGGGAGCCAAAGAAGAAAGCGGCTGTCATTATTTCCAGTGCTATTTATATTTTGAAATTGTGACAATATTCATTCACATGTTGACCATGTAATAAAACTGTGTACATAGTACATCACAAATGCTGTGATGAAGGTGATCTAAAGTGATCTCAGTTTCAGACAAGCCCTGCTTTCTGCTACACTTCCAATTTTCCAGCAGTTTTTTATAAATGTTATTTTCAATTTAATTCAGCTCAGTCAGCAGAAGAAGAAAAGAACCGAAACTTAACTCAAATCAACTCAGCTCAGCACAACTGGATTGAAACGCTGACAAATAGAAACTCACCTGCATTTAAAAGATCCCTGACCTTGTTACATGTCAAATTGTCCTTGGGCAGTTATTGAGCCCCACATTACTCTGATTTACTCAAAAAAGAGAAAATACTGCATGTCGTATAGAGTGCAATAACAAAGAATGTTGACAGACAAGGAAGTGGGTGGGGAAGTGGGAGTGTGCAGAGGGAGTGGGAGGGGTTAAGGAAATACTACTCTGTGTCTTAAGTGAAGATGGGCAAAGGAAAGGAAGATTAAAGAATTAGTAACTGATAATGCCAATAACCCAACTCCACAAATTCAGTCTGATCTGCAAAAGTGTAAACTACAGCTGAATGAATATCTAAACAAAAAAAGTAGATTCCTCATTCAAACACATGAACATGTTGAATTCAACAATAAGTCTGGTAAATATCTGGCCAATCAGATTAAGAAAAATAGGAAACAATCAACAATCTTCACAGTTGTTACCTCAACAGAGTTCAAAAACCCAAAGAAATCAATGATGAATTCAGGAACTTATATATATATATATATATATATATATATATATATATATATATATATATATATATATATATATATATATATATATACCTGTATTCATCTACAATTAAACCAAACATAGCAGAGTTTGACAAATTTCTCAACAATATCAACTTACCTCACCTTACAGGAGATCAGGCTAAAACCGTTAACTCCAACAGAACTCCATAAAGCATTTCAACTTATGCCTAATAACAAATCGCCGGGTCCAGACAGCTTCCCCACAGAATTTTATATACGCTTTTGGAATATTCTAGCACCCATATTTATAAGACTAATTGCAGAAATTAAGGAAAAGTCTAGGCTTTCTATAGAAATGAATACAGCGATGATTTTTGCAATATTAACACCTGGAAAAGATCCTACTCTTCCAGCAAGCTATCGTCCATTTAGACACTAAAGTTATCAGTAAAGTTTTACCACTATAAATAGAAACAGTAACTCCAGCTATCATCCACCCAGATCAAACAGGCTTCATTAAAGGAAGACACTCTGTTAATAATCTGCGAAGACTATTTAATCTAATTCATTATTCATCACAAACAAACATTGCAACCGCCATATTTTCATTGGATGCTGAAAAACCATTTGATAAAGTTAATTGTGAAATTCTTTTCCAAGCACTTAAAATAATGTGACTTTGGTGAATCATTTTTTCATTGTGTAAAGTTTCTTTACACATCACCGATGGCAACAGTCACCACAAATGGATTAATATCACAGCGCTTCACTCTACACAGGGATACAAGGCAAGGATGTCCACTCTCTCCATCGTTATTTGCCATCTTTGTAGAACCTCTTGCAGCAGCCATACGACAAGATAGTAAAATTTTAGGAATCAAAACTGGAGATACAACCCATAAGATCAGCTTATATGCTGATGATATCCTCCTGTACTTACAAACTCCATCAATGTCGCTTCTCTAAACTATCAACCTTATTAATTCCTTCTCTGATATCTCAGATTACACTATTAACTGGTCTAAGTCCACCACACTACCACTGAACTCTAACAGCTGGGATGTGCCAACTGAAACTGCACCCTTCTCACTAAATACAGGCAATATCAAATACTTGGGAATTAACATCTGCACTAAACTGTCAGAGTTAATTGGCCTCAACTATAACCCACTTTTGAAAACAATAAAAGAAAATCTAAAACGCTGGATAAACTTACCAACAAACCTTATTGATAGAATTGCCACAGTAAAAATGACCATACTTCCTATGGTAAACTATGTTTTCTCAATGATTCCCATCAACCCTCCAACCCCCTGGTTCAAATCTCTAGACTCGATAATCACACACTATTATTAAAAAAATAAAAAAGCTAGAATTAAACTATCCATGCTACAAAAAACTAAATGAAACGGTGGTCTGGAGGCCCCAGACTTCCTTCACTACTTTTTGCAAATAAACTCCAATTTTTATAAATGGATCAAACCAAATCATTGTGATCTTTTTTGGATGGAATGAGAGCAATTATTTTTTAAATAAATCAATATCTTTGATGTGCCATTTATAAGCTGTTCTATTACTTGTCACCCCTGCTTCAAAAACACAATTATTGCCTCAGCTCTGACAGCCTGGTGGGACTTCTACCAAATGGCCAACGCCACAGTATCAACAAGTAAACACACTCCCATTTGGAATAATCCGGACTTCCTGATAAACAGGAACCTATTAAATCTGGATCATGGATCACTAAGGGCATCACACACCTTAAAGACATCTATGAAAACACCACTCTGGTTCCTTTCTCTCACCTTGTACAGAAGTATCACATTGGAGAAAATAAATTTGTAGACAATCTTTATATCAAATCATCTGTTAACTCATTTAACTCATTTAACTTAAATTTCCAGTCACCATAAAATTTAATCCAAAAATTTAAAAAAGTTAAAAGTTAATTGCTAAAAATAATGCAAATTTACAACTTAAATTTACAATACAACGTATTTCACTGAGTTCACTTTATTGAGGTAAAAATGATTAAAATGGGATTTAAAGACACAAAAATTTGTACACAGTGTACACAAACCTTAACAGACACCTACTTGCATGCTATCTGGCACTGTGGACCAGTCAAAACCTTCTTGGGTTCTACCAAACCTGGTGTTAACCATTAATATATATGCATCAACATGAATTCTGAAATCAGGGGTGTCAAGTGTTTGCAAAAGTTGTCATGGGAATATAATATATAATCAGTGGGGTGGTTGTCATACACTTGTCATGGTCAGGACAGGCCTCCTAGTGACGCCGGAGGAGTTAGTAAAACTGAGGGATCATATAATGTAATAACCCTTTGACTGCCCGGGTGTAAATGAACAATAATAAGTCGGTCCAAGTAGTGCAAGCAATTCGCTGGGGCCCACCACTTATGTAAACCCCGCTGGTTAAAAGAAACCCTGTAGCGCCCTCTGCTGTCACAATGAGTGAAAAGCGTTGAGACGAAACGCAAAGAATCGGCCGCATTTGTACTTGATCAATAATTTATCTAAATTTGCGTTTAACTTTGCAGAGATAAATTAAAGCACAAGATGCAATCCTCATGAGTGGTACCATTTTTAACTCCATGTGATGGGGATACTGTAACGACCCACACACCTTCGTCAACAAGTCAGTAGGCTGGTTGTCCACAGTGCAAGACGGGCACGTGGGTCCCACGCCCCGTCACGTTTCACTTAAAAAACTGAACCCTGCATTGTTCCCCAATGTGCTCACTTAGAAATCAGTGGTGCTTTGTATAGATCGACCATTAGAGCAACTGTAGTTATTTAAAGCTTATAAAGTTAGTGAGACGTCTGTAATAAAATAAAAATATTAAGTACAAATGTGCATATGTATATTAAAATTCACTTCCATATTTGACAATCTTTACTTTCTTCGTCACAATTAAACCATCTGAGAAGAAAAAAGCAACATCTGAAAACAGTACCAACTGTTCTTGTGTTTCAGCCCAGAAGAGGAAGTCTCAAAAGATTACGTCACCTTGCAAAAGTGAAAACTAGGGGCCTACATCTTTTTTTTTTCAGATTGCAGAAGGCAGAAGCTCAAGCAGAACAGGTACGGGGGTTTTGACTAACCATCATTTTCTCTTCTTAATCTCTGTTAAGAATCATTAAAATATTTTCAATGTTGTTTCAGATAAAGTAAAGCTGAATACAGACTGTTTGGCACATTATGCAGTTGGTAGTTCAATCTTTGCTTTACCCTTATAGAAATATTATACATTTAATTTATCATTTAATATACATCTAATTTATCATTTAATATACATCTAATTTATCATTTAATATACATTTAATTTATCATTTAATATAGTTTTCAGTTTTTTTTTAGTCTTTTTTTTTCCCCTCTTTGCCTCCAAATGCCTGCGCTGTAAATCCTGGCTCATTTTGAAAGAGGCCTTGTTTGTTCATTGGTGCCAATGAAAACTGGTCAAGATTTAAATATCCTAAAGAGTTTACATAATTAAAATTAAAAGTTTATATCAAATACAGTGGTGGTGGTGGTGGTGGTGGTGTAATAGTAATATCCATAGCACAAGAATGTGTAACTGTACGTGACGTCTGTCTTTGTCTTTCAGAGGACACATAACTGAGTGGACTTGTGAAGCAATGGCATACAAAACATTTTTCATCATCGCTTTACTGTTTATCAGCAGTAAGTATGTTTTTCTTTGCCTTTTTTTTTTTTTTGCTGCTCCTCCCTGATCCGCCATTAGAGTGGTCTTACACAGGAAGATGAAACCACCAACGTTCTGCATGATGGAAATTTTGCACGCAGATTTTACCAACAAACCAAAAAAAAGTCTTAGTTGTGATGTATTCAGTTTGGTTTTTTTTTGTCTGTGTCTTTTTTGTTTCACTCAGACCTGGCTGTGGCACTCGCAAGTACGTATCCTAAGGACCCCAACTGTAAATCAAGCTCATTTCATTTGATTTTGTTATGTTATATTAGCATTTTTAAAAGATGAATAATAGACATGTCAAATCAGGAAACTTCAGATCTGTTGAATCATTTTTTTTCTCCAGTCATGACTGGTTTGTCTCTTTTGTGTTGCACCCCACTCTTTTTTATCAACTCTGTCTCCTGGTTTCGTTCTGTGTTTGCCAGATCAAACTGTGTCTTGCTACAGAATTGAACCGGGGACAATAGCGGGCATCCTATGCGTAGATTTGTTGCTGACCTTGATCATCATTGCTGTCACCTACCGATGTGCGTATAAGCGTAAGAAGATAAATAATGGTAAGGTTTTTGGACGGAGATGAGTCACGTTTTTATTTTTGAAACAATCGTTTTGTATGTTAAAGCATTTTTAATCAATATGTTGAAGCTACAACGGATTTAAAAAGCTCTCTTTACAAACCACATTTTCACAAAAGTTGAAAGGTTTTCTAAAATGTAACCAAAACCTAAATCTGAAGTGAGCTAATTTACTTGAGCTTTTACAGACACAAGAACAAGTAGTAAACAAGTAAAATACCAAACTAAAAACAAATCAATAATTTAACAGCAGCAACATATTCAGAGAATAAAAATGTTGGAGAAGAGGCATCACTACTGTCACGTCACCTGTCCTTTCAGTTACATTTATAATCATTCAGATTCTTGAATGGATCAGGGCTGACGACCCCTGCCCCAAAGGACAACTTAACCTCATTATTTGTTGTTTTTTTTTTTTTTTTTCATTTTTACCGCAGAAAGCTTAAGTAGCATGATGCTCAACCAATGTGTGGTAGACCAGCAAAAATAACATCTTTTTTTTTTCTGTCATATGCATACATCTCAATTATTTTGTCATACACACACACACACACACACACACACACACACACACACACACACACACAGTAAGAGGATATCATATGTCTCTGGTGTATGTCTCGTGTTTGCTCCAGTCCTCTGATTTTAAGTTGTAAACATTCTTTAATTAAATGCTGCAATCAAGTTCTGTAATTAAGAAATGCTTGTATGTTTAGGATCACCTGTTCAGCTATATTCTATACACTTCTACCATCTAAATTAGTTAATCACACTGTTTCAAGCAATTATTGCACAGGTAGTGGAATTACAAGTGGCCACAGGTCTTTTGGTAGAAACACAAATAAGATGAGGAACTTTCTCCAGTAGCTGTTAGAAGTATGAGACAGCACTTTTAAAAGCAGAAAAACATCTCCAGTCACCCGTGCAATTGGCCCTTATGCACCCTTCGTACCTTCACAGAAGTACTATTTTGTACCTGTCACAGATAATAGCCTCAATAGTTGCTTTTATCCATGGCAGGTCAAACCTGATGTCCATTCTTCCTAAAAACAAGCTGGAACACTGTCTTGTGTCCATTGTCTTCCTATCCAGTAGATCAGCTTGTTCCCAGATAACCTTTTCAACCCTGAATCATTTCACGATCCTGCAGATGCTTCAAGTCTTAGATCTTTGCAGTTTTGCATTTTATTTATTTATTTAGTTAGTTGTTCTGCTGATTATAACTTCCGTGATGCTGTTCCTTTTGTATTGCAGGACCGTGAATCTTTATTTGCATCCAAACATTCTGAGTGTTTTTCTGGAATCAAATTCTCGGTTTATTAAACGTAAACAATTTTCACAACAGATTACAGATTCAAGATTTTGTTGAATTTTATAAAACTTCCTGATGTATATGATGTGAAAAGGAAGCCCAAAAGCTGGATTCAGGATGAGGGGAGGGAAAAAAAATGAGTCAAAGGCCTGGTGCATTTTAGACAAGGTTAGTAAATGGAACCAAAACCTTAGACGTAAGCTGAAAATGTCCTAGTGAGGTCATTAAAAAATAAACTTTGTGGACTCACTGACATTGTTTTCAGGAAACCGGTAAAACACACAGATAACAATAGAATACAGAAGTCTCTGGTTAGTAATCCTAGGAAATTCCCAGCAGAAAAATGTCTGCAGGTTTTACCTCTATGGTTGCTGCAATAGGCCAGCGGTGAGTAAATGCTCTGAGTTCACTTATCCCTGAACTCAGAGCATTTACGTTCACGCTGCTTGTTTTTTCCATCTCTATAAGAATGTGCAATATAGACTATATCTTTTATTTTTCAGCACTTCTGATCTATCGTTATCTATAAATACATCTATTTTGTGAGTTCTGCACAATTATTGCAGCTTCTGGTTAAAAACAAAAAATGCAACATATACAGTTAATCATAACTTCAGCTAGACAACACATAAAAAGATGAAAAAAGGCATTTTGTAAAGCTTAAATTCCTCTTATACACGGATGGCAAAAGGTGGACAGGTCAGGGTGCAGCTCATTTCAGTGTAAAAGAAACACAAACAGCAGACAGGCAGGCAGACCGGAAATTAATCAGATCTGAAGGGGAAATTCACATAAGTTCACACAACGGAAAAAAGGAGAGGAGGTGACAATAAGCTCACAACACCTACCAGCTTTTGTTTAAATGAGTTTTGGAAGAACAGAACGTCTTGGCAATTTTCTTGTTAATGCATATACTTGTTCCTGTGGCTTTGCTAAATGTATTTGTACAAAACAATCTCTACATTACTCCCGTTGTAATTGTATTTGTGTGTTTAATATTATGTTGGTTTTACTTATTATTAAAGGTAACATCTCCTTTTTCTCTTTTTCATCTCTTCACAGCTAACAAAGTGTATATGAATGTCCGGGCAAACTACAAAGGCACATAACATTATTTTCAACCTCTTTTTGATTGTGACTTGAAACAAAACAGAATGTTATGACAGACAGACAGACAGACAGACAGACAGACAGACAGACAGACAGACAGACAGACAGACAGACAGACAGAGTATCAACTGTTTTGTAAAAAAATGTATCAAATTAAATAAAGAGGACAACAGAAATGATATATTGGTTTCAAAATGTCTGAAAAGAATATAAGTCAAGTAAGATGTAAAAATGACTTTTGTTTAAATTTTGTTTTCACTTTCATTTGTAGACCTAAAATAATAAAACATACTCAACACCCTTTTAAGAGTGTGAGGTTTTCCATTATTTTGTTTGTATAGCACTTTTCAAAAGAAACATAGATGACATGACATGATATGATAAATACCTTTCATAAATTATATGAAAAATAACATTTATAAATATACAGAAGAATAACAACATGTCATAGAAAACCGAAACAACAGCGCTAGAGGACATTTTTACACCTTTTCAAAAGAATAACTTGAGTCAAGACTCAAGAATAACTTGTCACATCCTTTCTAAAACTTTTTGTTTTGTCAGTCAAAATTCAACAACCCGAGGATCTGAAGTTGTGCTCAGACTCACGAAGGAAAATTAATGTAGTAGCTGAGACCAAACCCGTTTCTTGCTAGAATGTCAAAATCTTATAATTAATTGTAGAAAGCGGCTAAAAACAGACCAAGAAGCTGAATTCATTGCACGTTTACAAAATGACAGTACACCAAGGTTACTTTTGTTTTGGTGCGTGTTTGGGGAATACTTACTTGCAAGCTTTGCATATTGGGTTTTTTTTTCTGTGGTTTTTATTTTCCTTTTATCAGATTATTTTATTGTTCAGGAGAAAACTGACATTTGAGCAAAATGACAGGCACTGGTGACCAGGTTAGATCTGATACCACGTTCAAATGTAAAGTGATAAGAAACTGTGGCTAAACTGCTGCTCCAACTGTCAAAAACATCTTTGACTCAGTATAGTATTCAGGTCTATGTCCACTTTGTGTTCCCTTTGTACATTTTTATTTATTATTATTTTGCAAAGGCTTCTATTTACTGTTGAAAAAAAAAAAGCTTTTATTTATTTATTTATGCAGAGTTAAGAATATTTATAAACAGCACACAGAAAAAATCCAAATGTTGGAGCCTCCATAAAATGCATCCATCTATTCATTTTCTATATTCACTTCAGTCCCATTCAGAGTCACAGCAGTCTGCTGGAGTCTCTTTTACATGCACCCCGGACAGGTCTGGATCCACCCGGACAGGTCTGGATCCACTCCGGACAGGTCTGGATCCACTCCGAACAGGTCTGGATCCACTCCGGACAGGTGTGGATCCACCCCGGACAGGTCTGGATCCACTCCAGACAGGTGTGGATCCACTCTGTACAGATCTGGATCCACCCGGACAGGTCTGGATCCACTCCGGACAGGTCTGGATCCACTCCGAACAGGTGTGGATCCACTCTTGACAGGTCTGGATCCACTCCGGACAGGTCTGGATCCTCTCCGGACAGGTGTGGATCCACTCTGTACAGATCTGGATCCACCCGGACAGGTCTGGATCCACTCCGGACAGGTCTGGATCCACTCTTGACAGGTCTGGATCCACCCGGACAGGTGTGGATCCACCCCGGACAGGTCTGGGTCCACCCGGACAGGTCTGGATCCACTCCGGACAGGTGTGGATCCACTCTGTACAGATCTGGATCCACCCGGACAGGTCTGGATCCACTCCGGACAGGTCTAGATCCAGTCCGAACAGGTGTGGATCCACTCTTGACAGGTCTGGATCCACCCCAGACACCCCAAATAAACCATTTTTTTTATTTTCATGAGTACTTAATGGAACTTATTTCTTATATTGTTTTATTGTTAAACAATTAATTTAAAGTTGGATAAATAGGGTTTAGGATTTAGAGTCATTTTATTTTGTTTCATAGTGAAGTTATTAAAGAATGAAGATTATTTTTTTAAATATTGCTAGACAGACTCATATGTTTATGTGCAGCAATTTTGGACTTATCATTTGCGAATTTACAAAGATTCTAAGTATTATAAAACTCTTTGATGAAAAAAAAGACTGTAAGCGTGCTTTTATTCTGCTGACAGAACATCCTTATTTGAGATAAGCGTGTGGTTAAAGGCCTAGCCTAGGTAGTAGCAACTGTGGAAAACGCTCTGCCTCCACTGAACCACAGGTCAAAGGAAACGCTCTACACTGCGATGCAATCACTTGTATATCAGCAGACATTTGGAGCAAGGAAACAGCTCGTCAGACAGCTTCTTGTTTCAGCATCAGACAACATAAAGTCATGCAGTTGCTGTACTAAATAATAATTAAAAATAGGAGCTGAATCCAGAAGATCACATGTAGGCTACACTGGGAGACTTTGTTTTCAGATGAGGCCAGCGATGCTGAGATGAATATGAAATAAATAAGACAAAAACAGAAATAGCTTCCTTCCTCCTTTTCTGAGTGGACTCCGTCCTCCTGCTCCTCCTCCCTTCACAGTCACACGGTGCGCTGACAGCCCTTCACGCCACTAACGCCACTGCCTGTGGATGTTTCTCCACCTGTAACCCTGCTGCCTCTGGCCTCCAGCAGCGTTTTCTGGGTGAAACAACACAGCTACTTGAGCGATCAGAAGGACTTGTACCCCTCAGCCTCTCCCACTCACCAACTTTGAGAAGATGTCTTATGCTCTCTGTGTCGTGGGATCATTTGGTGAGTCCCATATGGATTTTGACAGACCAATTGTAGCAGTGATCTCGTAGTTAATGTTTCATTATTTATCCTTTTTTTCCCTTACAGTCTCAGAAGAAGGACAGCAAGGTATGTAGATTTCTTAAACGTTTTGCTTCAAAGAAATTCTGGTATATGACTGAGTTTTGTTTTAAATCCCTTGTTTTCCCGCAGACTGTTTTTCTTGTTACCAGATAACCATGGGGTCTATAATTGGAGTTATTTCCTCCGATATTATCCTCACCATCTTCCTCATCATCTCTGTGTTCTGCTTTGCTAGGCGAAGGAGGGAACGTGACTCTCATGATGGTGAGCATGTGTAACGCCGCAAGTTTAATAGTGAGCCTGCTGTTGATCTGACAAGTGGGACGTAACCTTGACAATTCTTTCAATTCTTAACAGGTAAAAGGAGTATACCTCTATCATCTTCAAAAAAAATGTCAACAGAAGTCACAGAGTCTCCCTACCAGGTAAAATATTGCTGCTTTTTAGAACACAGAGACGCTAAATCTTAAATGTGAAAAAGGTTTGTATAGTGGATATTATTTATGCTGCTATAATGAACAGATTTGTTTTCGTTGTTTGGTTGTTTTTTTTGTAGGAGTTACACGGAGTCCAGTCAGATATCTACAGTGAGCTTCGACACTTTAGGAAATGAGGAAATGAGATCATAAAAAGGAACCTACAGCTACAATTTTCCTGACTATATTTGTTATTACATAGCCAGTGTATGACTAGATGAAGTCAAAAAAGCTCGACACAGATCTTGTTTTGCAGTTTATACTACAGTAGAATTGTGAGTAATTATACACTTTATGTATGTAAATATTTTGCATATAAGTGATATATATTTTATTCAGTGGGTTTAACGGTGTGTTCATGTTTTATTACTTTTAAAGCGTCTAAAAATGTAAAAATGTGTATTCAGTGATCAACTAAACAGTATTTCAAAATGTTTTAAATGTTTTCTGACATTTCTGATTCAACACTCTTCATATTAAACAGCACAGTCTGACCAAGTTCTCTGTTTGAGGAAACTTTAATACACCAGACACAACATTTAAGCAAACACAGTATTTGCTTGTATGATCAGCTTCCAAAAAATAAAAATTAAAAAAAAAATAATAGTAATCTAAGGTACTAAATTTGGCTTAAAAAATTCCAGAAAGCAACTGTATTTGGAAGCAGTCAGCCTGCTTCCAATGAGTCAACAGATGATGGTCCCTGACTCATTATGAGGAAATGCACATATATGACTCTTGGGTTCTACCAAACTTGGTATTATCCATTCATATATGTGCAAACAAAGGGAAAACAAAATAAGAGGGAAAATAACTGTTACATATTCACTGTCAAATGGTGATCAACATTCATCCTATAATCAGATAAAATCAGAGGAACTGAAATGAAGATTATATCTTGAGTTGCATGTCAGGTGGTGAGAGATACACTGGTGTGAAGAGGGAACACATCTCCTAGGATCGTCAGGCTGCTTGGCTCTTGCCTGGAACAGTTAAGATGCTGAGCTCTGGAGGTGTTAAAGTACAAAAAAAGGAGAAAGAGGATCACAAGAAACGGTAGATCTTTCTGGATAGCTGTATGCATCATTAATCAGTATTTTTTAATATTCTTTTGAAGAAGAGAACTCTGTTCATACCAAATGGATAAGATTCAGAGCTGATGTATTCTCTGGTTTCTGTGAAAAACATGTAAGATTAGCTGGGCCACCTTTGAGCTCTCACAGTGTGCATCCTTCCTGGAATATTATCTTGTGTCATATGCAATACAAGTCTTACCATCGTAGTCTGCATGTGTAATTTTGCCCATCACAGGCAGTCTGCCATCGTTGTCCACAAAACTATCCCAATCTGGAGTCTCCCTGCTTTGATCTGAGGGCAACCTTCCACTCATCCCTTTAACTCCTGCTACTGTTGCCTGTCTTAGTAAATTATTGCCTTGTCTCTGACTGTCAGCCTCCACCATCATTCCTGCCTCACTAATCTGATCAATCTTCTCGTTGTTTGCTTGGAGCTGCCATTGAATCTGGCTTTGCTTCTGGCGTTCATGGTCCTGAAGCGGTCTGCTGGTCACATCCACCAGCTGAATGTCGCCTTTCCCTCTTGCTGTCCTCCTCAAAGGAGTCGGCTCTTTTCCAGAAGGAAAGGGAAGCATGATCTCATGGCTGTCGAGGTCTTCGGATGCATCTGTGAAAAGTGAAAATGTTGATATACTGTATAACATCCACATGAACTTTTACAGGCTTTGTGAGGATAATAAAGCCTGTAAAATCTAAATAAATGGTACCTTACCTCGGCTTTTGCCTACATTTTTATCAGGTCCTGAAGGTTCTGATATATAAAAAATAGTCATATATTTTTATATTTTTTCAAATGGAATATTTGACCTGAATTTGTATAAAATATGAAAATCCATTTACCTAGAAATCCATCAATGGGGAAAATCTCTGCTGATGTTGATGCGGATGAGTCTGTAAAAGATGCATTTGGTGTTATTTCTGATCAAATCCATTGCTGTTTTGGTGCAATAATGACAATTTAGAGAATAAGCTAATAAATTAATCCACACTAGATCGATAAATATATGTATAACTGACAGCACAGCTCTTTTGTCATTAAAAAACTGTACCTTCAGAATTTGGCTCTTTCACTGGACTTGGACGATTTCCTTGTGAAGAAATCCATAACGATGATCACAGTAGAGCGCAATCAGATCATGTAAAACATGTATGTCAAGGTACTGTCTAAACATTATGGCAAAACATGAACTGAAAAACAACCGTGTTTCTGTTCTCATTTATCATCTTGTGTTCAAGCTCCTTGAAAAAAGAACCAAAAGTCCTTTGAGGATGTGATAAGGTGGGTTTGCGGGCATATAGGCATCATTTGACTTTCCAGTTTTGAAATTTAAACCTTTTCAAGTGTGTACCGAATCACATACCTGTGATTTTTGCAGGCATGGTCTTTTCTGTAGTTGTGCCCAGTGCATCTGTACTTAAAGAGATTAACAAACATTGCGATACCCTCAAATAGCACAATTTTTCAAAAATCAGCCAACAAAAACAAGTTTTTACAGCTCTCACCATTTAGAAAAGTTAACACGTTTTGTCTTTGGGCTTGAAAAGACAGAAAAAAGATCATATTGTTTTTTAAAAAAAAAAGAAAGATCACAACAAAGCTGTATCATTAGTAGTCATTAGTTTACCTCTGACTGGGGCTGTTGCCACCACAGCTGTAAACAGAAGCAGCAGCAGGCAAAGCAGGAAGCTGAAACGAATAATAATTAGAATCAAACTTGACGGCGACATTTAATTACAGCTAAGAGCTGAATTACATTTGATTCAGAAACACAAAGAGGCAAATGAGGAACTTACAACTTCATTGCTGACTTCTGTCTCCCACTATGTCCCCTGTTTGTCAGTGAGAGTGCTGCTAGGCTTTTATGGGCTGCCATATCACATCCTTGCTCCAGTTAATTATAGATTCTGACCAGATGTATCACACTGACTTTTGGTCAAACACTACATCTGTGTGCTGAACACTGTGTGATTTGTGTGCAGAGGAGCAACAATTAGCCCAATTTCTGTTTAGTATACAAGGGTCCATTCATTTCAGTTCAAGATGAAAACAATTGTTCTTAACATACAACCTCAAAAAGAGTTTAGTCTTCCCCTCTATTATGTGCTAATTAAAGGTTGCCGGTTACTTTGGAGAATGCCACAGGCTTTCTGAGACTAAAACAGTCTTTTAAATAATGCAACAGACCATGTATTTGGCATTTGTCATTATCGACCCTTGTCCATTTATCAAATGTATTTATCCTGTAAAAGGCCCCACTTATTTTCAAGAGTCAGAGACCCTGTGGGTGTAAAACTGAAATAAAAACAAAATGCAGTGATTTTAAAGGGATTTGAACTGTATATTTGACTCTAGATAGTAAAATAAATCAACATATCAAATGTTGTGGCTGCAATTTATCTTACAAAATATTT
Organism: Xenentodon cancila; assembly: GCA_014839995.1. Taxonomy (NCBI): domain Eukaryota; kingdom Metazoa; phylum Chordata; class Actinopteri; order Beloniformes; family Belonidae; genus Xenentodon; species Xenentodon cancila. Next base: position 16,288,891 of record CM026211.1, on the reverse strand, counting down.
TACTTTTAATTTGACTTTGGCAATTTCAAAAATGTTCAAGCAAGAATGCCTTTAGTGTTATATCACATTACTTTTTTTTAAAAACAGACTATAGACATTTTGGATGAGAATTTATACTGCCTGTAGTTTTGAAAACAAAATACCCCCTCCCCCACTCTTGCTTGGTAAGGATGATTTGAGCTTCTCAACAGTGAAAATGTTTTTTAATGGAAGACATTTATGGACTGTCAGGCAGACTCTTTTATTGTGTTGTAATGAGTGCATTTCATTGTATTTAGCAGTAAACAAAGTACAAGCAGAAAATACAAACACAATTACAGGCTTGAATTGTCACCTTGAATAGAGAAGTGTATATAAAAGTGGGTTTAGATTCTGTTGCTTCTGTTAGGAGAGAAGATGAAGAAGAAACAGATGTATTTTCAAGGGCTTCCCAACAAAGTGGATGACTTGGCCCAATGAAGATGAATAGATGCCAAACAGAAGGGGCCTCAGCACCAAGCCTTGGGGAACCCCTGTGGAAAGGCAATGAGAAATGTCTTGGGAAATCCGCCATATTAGTAGCTACGTGTTTGATTGTGTATATCAGCAGTAGAGGGTAGCTACATGTTGCTTTGTATATTCTTTTGTGTACTACTTGTATTTTGTTGTACGAGTATGCAATAATGGTTACATGAGTTCTGTATGTGACATGTTTCACCTAGCCCTAATTTAACAAAAAGAGACAAAAAGATGACTATTCATAACTTCCCTGCCTAGCTCATGTAAAGTTAAACTAAAGCAATGTACTGAACTTCCACTAATCCTGTTGATTGTTAGTGATTACTTGATATCTTCATACATGTCAATGACAATGACTGGCAGTGTGTGCTACTGCACTACTATACTCTTCTACAAAACAGTGTTGTGATTAAATAAACTGAAATGTTTGTACATCTGCTTTGTCATATTTTCATGAGCACATTAGTTTACACAGTAGAAACAGAAAATAGATGCTAAATAGATATCCAAAGAAGCCTTTTGACACCACATACCTCTGTCTAAGTGAATCTGAGATAGGGTTACGGTTAGGGTTTTGAAGTCCCGCACCCATTCATTTGTGAATTGCATGTGACCCCACAGCAACATTTAACCATATAGACTCAATCAGCAAACAAGATAATAAAAGATGCATTGTGTCTTAACAGAGGTACCAGGTGTGATTAGTGATGCAATTAATAGTGATGCAGTGATGCAGCTGATAACTAGTCACCGTAAACCGATTTCTTTGCCTGTTTATGTTTCCGTTTATGTATTTATTAATGTTATATTTTGTAATGCCATTACAGAACCTTTCTAAATATTTTTTTTTGTTTTTATTGCACCAACTTTTATGAAATGTGCTGCAGGTGTTTATGTCCTGTGTTTTTACAATTTTAAGTTAAATGTAAATATAAATGATTTGCAGCTCATAACATTCTCTGTTATGATTTGAAAATAACCCGTCTTAACCAGCTTTTCTAGAATTGCATTGTATCTTGCATTGTAGACCTTTGACAGAAATCAACTTAGATGAAAAGAGGGAAACAATACTGCAACCCCCTCCTGCAACAATTACATCAAGAGTTTTTAAATGATGAAGCACAGCAATGACTGTCATTATTTTAAACATCACAGGACGGTAAGTTGAGCTTAAACGGAGATTGTTCGTTGAAAGAAAGAAACAACTGAAACTTCAGGTCGTGGTGTTGTGGTTGAGACTGCCAACACCTACGGACACGTGCAGATCAAAGTTTCTCCTTCAACCAGACCTGTTGGTGTCAGAGGAAGCTGAATTCTCCCCACGAAAAATGAAAAGTGAGAGCGCCCTCTGCCGGGAAGGCTGTTCCCACTAAGCTCTTCATCTCGAGCATCGCCATATTGACGTCCCAACAACGCTGAGAGGTAATCGTGTTATTTAATCGCAAATCGACGTTGTCTAAGAGTTAGTCTTCAGCGCCGTACGCGCGAGGAAACGCCGGGGGATAACGGATTGAGCCGCGGTGCCACCCTGCCGCCCGATCCCAGTGTTTGTGAGATGCTTTTTCAAGGCGTTGCCAGCCAACTGCCTCGCCAGCGGTCTATTCACTCCCGTAGCCCATTAGCTTAGCACTCTGTAGCTGTAAGGAATAAGGTTTGTTTCGAGGCTCGCGGCGTAGCTCGGCGCAAACGGTCACCGCGCGAGTGGTTATTTCGGCGTCGTTTACGTCAACCGACGACCTGACAAAGCACCGGCTCCGCGCTGCGAGCGGGGGCTGCTTGCGACTTTCCTGCCGGCTTTTCCCTCTGCTGGCGGCGAGCTAACGCGTTAGCACGTCTCCCAGCTTCCCGGTTCGGCTGCTACTTAGCCGTTAGCCCGAGCGTAGCCCGGGTCTAGGCCGTGGGCCACAGCGGGGTTTTTTTTCCTCCCCACTCACGTCCCTCTTTTTTTTATCAAAGTGGACAGATCGGTTTTAATTGAACGCCTGTCTCGTACCGGAGAGACCGTTTGTCGATCGGGAGCGCTGTATGCTCGTGTTTTTTTAGCGTAACCTCCCTAGCGCTAGATTTATTGGATTACGTGCGTTAGCTCACACACTTTGCTCATGTTTGCTTAATTGAGTTTATTGATTTTAATCAGCCTACTTTGTGCCCCTTCTCCAACAGGAGGTGTTTGTCGTAGCTCCCAGTGATGACCGCACTGAACCCCGTACCTCCCGATTAGACTGGTTGGATGCCCCCGATTTAACATCCAGGTTTCTCCATTTTATACGCCATCACACTCTGGGACACCACACAACAAATGTTTCGAGACTTGAGTTTTATTGTCTAATTATTGTCTGTGTTTCTGTTTTTTTTTCTTCTTCTTTTAACGGTAGTCTATTGAGTTGCTCCACCGTGTGATTTTAAAATGTTTTTGAAACTTTGTGGAGGGGAAGAAAAAAAACATCCAGTACAAATATGTCACGTGTGGTGTTTTTTTTGTTGTTTTTTTTTTTTTTTATTTAAGATCTACATAAGAGTTCAGTTTCTCAGGATTGTAGAAAGTCTGAACAATGTACTTACTTTAATGTTTGTGTGCCACGTTTAGCTTTAATACCACAGAAGCATCTCAACCACTCCTGCCCTCTATTTGCCACCATTATCCTGGCGTAAACCCCCCCAGGTACTGAGCCGTCTTCCTATCTAGGAAAAAAAAAAAGACATAAACTGCATTTAAGGATTTTATTGTGAAGATGTTTTTGTGCACGGATATGGTAGATATTCACAATATTTAACCTCTGTTGGTGTAAAGAGATATAAATAAAATCTTCAGTAATTTCCATTCAGATCTTTTCAATATAGTTCTTTTCTGTCGTTTTTGTAGGAAATTTAGAGAAGATCCCGTGCAGAATATGTCTGGCCCTGTTCCAAGCCGGTCTCGAGTTTACCCTGATGTAAACACACAGAGGCCTCGGGAATACTGGGACTACGAGTCCCATGTTGTCGAGTGGGGGTAAGGTTTTTTTTTTTATTCTGCTTTGTTTAGTAAGTCACCTCAGCATTATTAACCGAGGCTTTGTTGTTGTTTTTTTTTTTTTTTCTTCGCTGTTAGGAACCAAGATGACTATCAGCTTGTCAGAAAACTAGGAAGAGGCAAATATAGTGAAGTTTTTGAAGCCATAAACATCACAAACAATGAAAAAGTGGTCGTCAAAATACTGAAGGTATGAAGATGATCAATGGATTACTTGCGTTGATAAACACATTATGGTTGTTCTTCTTTGCTTTGTTTTAGATTTCATATGATACACTAAACTGTCCCTTTTCACAGCCTGTCAAGAAAAAGAAAATCAAGAGAGAAATAAAGATCCTGGAGAACCTGAGGGGTGGCCCAAATATCATCTCACTGTTAGATATCGTCAAGGATCCTGTGGTAATTACTTATTTCAATTTTCTCTGAAAATGTTAGGTCTGAAATAGTTTTTCCAAGCATAAACCAGTATGTACTTCTTTTATTTTTCTTTTTAGTCCCGAACCCCTGCTCTGGTCTTTGAACATGTGAACAACACAGACTTCAAGGTATTTTTTTTTCCTTTGTAATCTTGACTATGTCGATATGAATTATTTTTATTTTTACATGACTAATATAAATCATTTTCATTTGCAGCAATTGTATCAGACTTTGTCAGATTTTGACATACGGTTCTACATGTATGAAATCTTAAAGGTAAATAGCCTCTAGTAGTGTTCTATTGAAAGAACATTAATATAACGATATAGACCCCAAGTTTGTAAAGTTTTCACATCTCTTTTTTTCACTTAAAAGGCTCTGGATTACTGCCACAGTATGGGTATAATGCACAGAGATGTCAAGCCACACAATGTCATGATTGATCATGAACACAGAAAGGTATTGTTACAGGCTGATTTGCATCATGTCTTCTGTTTCACACCAGCTGTGCCAGCGTTTTACACTTATTGAAACACACTGATCTCGTGTTTTCAGCTCCGTCTAATCGACTGGGGTTTGGCAGAGTTCTACCACCCAAACCAAGAATACAACGTGAGAGTGGCATCCAGGTACTTCAAAGGACCTGAACTGCTGGTAGACTACCAGGTGAGGTTAAAGATATTTTTTTTTCTGTCTGTTTTATGCAATGAAGTAAGGAGAACAGTTCGAGCTTTTTGCCTTTGTGTTATTCGTAGATGTATGACTACAGCTTGGACATGTGGAGTTTGGGTTGCATGCTGGCCAGCATGATCTTCAGGAAGGAGCCTTTCTTTCATGGTCATGACAATTATGATCAGGTATGAGCAGTCTGGGTTTAGTTTTTTGTTGTTTTTTTTTTTAACATTTTTAATGAACTCTGTTGTGAGTATGATCAGTCTTTTAGTCAAAGGAGAGCTGTGTTTGAGCCTTTTTCAGATTTAGATTTTATATTCCCCACATTCCACAGAATGCAGTATTTTTAGTTTTACACAGCCGCACCAGTTTTTCCTCACACCAGACACTGACCTCATTGCGAATTCTCAAAGCCTGCTCCAGTAATTCTTTCCAAACGAGTCCACAAAAGTTGCCTTATTCTAAACCACCTGACAATTTGGTGCATTGAATCTCCAACAATTTTGGTACGAGACAAATTCCAGATGAGGTAAATGGACAGATGTTTTAACTCATTTTAACTTTGGTTAGTTGTCAGGTTGTTTTTTTGGGGGGGGGGGGGTTCGACACTGGAGTGAGGATTAGGGTATGGTGAAGTTTTTTTTTTTTTTTTCTCCTTCCTTTTCATTTTCCAAATTGAGTACAAAATCCTGTTGCTCTCTGAATTCAAATATATTGACTATATGGAATCATTGCATTTCCACAAATACATTCTGGTTTTCTTGGAGTGCATAACTCACTCAACAGTTTAACTACTGTTTTGTTGTTTTTTGTTTTTGTTTTTGTTTTTTTGTTTTTGAGGGGGGTGGTTAATGGGGAAAGTGTTGGAATTTTATTCCTACATCTTACTCTCATAGTAAGTATCTTAGTGCGTTTGTCATGTTTTAAATATCTTAACAGTTGTTGAAAAATGATTGTTCTATAAAACAGAAAATGTATTACATTGCATATAAAACTAATCTCTTGCTTTTTTTTTTTGTTTTCAATTTAAGTGGAATACTTTCCCTCACATCCTAATATAGTCTAAGCATGCCAATCATATACAAAATGATTGTACAATTGCAAATGAATTCAGTCTTTCAAAGAATCCCTCCCTCTTTTTTTTTTTTTTAGCCTACACAGCAAGATTTACTTCATTACTTGTGATCCTTATTACCTCTCAAAGGGAGAAACCCACTAGTTAAGCATTAAGGTTGTTTATCTAAATGCTTGTCAAAAGCTAAAACGAGCATGGCTTACAACCCGGTAGCCCACCTAGAGAGATTACCTGGAGTAATCCTTGCCTAGAGTGATCCTTTTAAAGTGTGTTGAGTCTCAAAGTCGCAAAGCAGCGTTAAGCATGTTGTCACCAGATGTTGTAGTAACTTTTTATTTTTAAATATATATATATATATATATATATATATATATATATATATATTTTTTTTTTTTTTTTTTTTTGTAGTGACTTTTTGTGAAAGTGCCTTTTACACGTAAGCAGAACAATCCATCTGAGCCCTCATTCATGAACTTGACAGATCGAGGAGGGGGGGTCCCCCGACCTGTGGGACAGGCGCCAGTCAGTCAAGGTGTTTTCACACTGGCATTATTTGGTTTGGCCCAAGGGAACTTGGGGCATAAGCCCGGAATGCTTGGGTCACTAAAGGCAACAGTCGTACTCCAGTGCATATCAAATCTGTGATATTGACACCTCTGAAGACGTTATCTGGGTACGGCTCTTGGCAAACTCTGATGCAGTCTGTTTGTGGTGTGTCCCCAGGTTGTACTCTACGTGCTTGTGGGTTGTGACGGTGCACATGAACATGGCAAAAGAACGTCTCACTACTGTGTAGCTTGCCCAGAGTGATAAAAACAAACTATTGGGAGAAAAGAGGCTAAATGTTGGTCAAGGTGTGTGGTTGTGGTGCTGCCTTGCTTTTTAGTGCTTTGCTCCAGGGTGGTTGTCGTGGAAACATGATCCTCGTCCAAGGCAAATATTGACCAATGACAGTACTGACCATTGTCACGCGGCTGGTGGTGCAACGTTTGACCTGGAAGGAAAGCAACACTCGTAAACACGAACCAAACTATATAATCTAATCGGAGTCCACACCAGGATATCTGAACACGATCCCTGTCAGTGCCGATGAGTCTTACAAATAGTTCCACTGGTTGAAGACGGAGGAATGCAATGGGATTCGGTCCCAGCCTTTCTTGGTTCAGAGACGGGACAGCAGTGGGCGAGAGAGCCGAACATGCTTTGATACGTGCAGCTTCATATCAGTCAGCCACTGATGACCTGCAGTACTTGTGAGGAGTTTGGAGGAAGAACCAGGAATGAAAAGGCAGGTGACAGGAGCAGCCAGCTGGCTTAATAAGTAAGACGAACCTAGAGGTTCTTGAGTATCGCATTTAGCACAGTTGAGTCAGAATGATGGCTGCCGTGATTTCCGTGGTATTGAGGTGTCAGACGTGCAGACACATTTTCCCTTTCTCACTGGGTTGCAATTCCTAAGTAAATGTTTGTTGGACGTCTGGGCTGCTCTAATCGTGAACACTAATGCACGACAGCCTTATGATATGCTATCTTTTTGTGCGGAGGTTGAACCGGACCTGGATTTGCATGTTGTTAGTATTTTCAGTCCATCTAAGCCCAGATGCCACACATACTTTTCTCGTACCATGGTGGTCGACGAAGATCACGGAGCTTTACTGCTCCCTGTGCCAGTGATGCATTACTAATGGATAACATTATTCTTAGCTTTAAGAATGACACTGCAGTTTTATAGCGTTACTCTTTGTTCATCACAAAAAAAATGTTACACTTCAAGACAGTCGTTACCTAAACTTTTTAACTATTTTAAAGTTATTCTTTCCTAGTGTTTTCTTAATAATGATTATATAATTGTATTAATTATATTATTAATCTTAATGATACTTGCCTAGATTTTTCTTAAATCCTGACCGTGTAATGAATGTTGGATCTATTTTATTATTTTATAGTGACTATCCCATGGTGTTTGATATTCTTTTTGTTTTCCTTCCTTTTAAATTAATTGAATTAACCAGTTTGAGAACAATTGAAACTAACACCTGCATACTGCTGGCTGCTTTGTCGCACCTTGATATGCTCAGAGATGCGTACACACACACGCCCTCTCCTTTTGAGTTTCTGAATTGATTATTTTTATCTTGGAATGTGTGTGGTGTAAGAGTGCGTCACCATTGGTGAAAAAGTTTGATGTGAGGTGGCCTTCATCCGGCACCAAGTACTTTGTCAAAATAGTGTCTTGCTTTTTTAGTTACCTTTAGTTGAATGTGTGGACAGTTGTTGGCCTAATTAAGAACTGGTAATGGTTGACATTTCAACACACTGTATATGTATTAAATGTAATTTGTGCATTGTTGGTGTGAAAAAAAGGTTAATTCCTATATTCATAAGTTGTGCTTTAATTGTTGAATCTTTCTCTAAACGTGCAGCTTGTGCGGATTGCGAAAGTACTTGGCACAGAGGACCTGTATGACTACATTGACAAGTACAACATTGAATTGGATCCACGGTTCAATGACATTCTGGGAAGGTAAAACATTAAAGCTGGTTGACTTTTACAAACCATGTCGTTGAGTAATTTTCTTCAACAGCCGGTGGATGAACTGTTTGTTTTTCTTGCTCATTCTGTAGACATTCTCGCAAAAGATGGGAGAGGTTTGTGCACAGTGAGAACCAACACCTAGTCAGCACAGAGGCTCTAGACTTCCTGGACAAACTGCTGCGCTATGACCATCAAGTTCGCCTCACGGCCAGAGAGGCCATGGATCATCCCTACTTCTGTAAGTATACTTTGGCGTTTGAGCGCATTGTGTTAAACCACAATTGAGTGCGCTGTTTCACTGCGGCGTGAATGTGTCGGCTAATGCATTTGGTTTTTACGAGGAGCTCACATCCTCTTGCATTCACAGATCCCATCGTTAAAGATCAGGGAAGGGGGGCCACTCCTGGAGGGATGGCTGCCAGTTCCACTCCAGTCAGCTCCTCAAGTATGATGGCCGGTGAGTAATCCTACTCCAGCTGTCACCTCATCGTCTTTTCCTTTTAGCAGGAATAGACTTGTTAAAAATGCGATGGAGTTAACATTATCTTCACATTTTTTGTTAAACGATGGTTGCATCTGAGACGAGCATTTGGCCGAGGTTGAAGGGCGAGTGATATAATGAATTGCAGTGACTTGTAAGTAGAAATGTTTGCGAGTGAGTAATGAGCCTTCTGTGTCTTTCAGGCATCACCTCAATGTCCTCTTCGCAGCCACTGGCTAACATCGCTGGCTCACCTGTCATCGCTGCCCCGAATACTCTGGCCACACAAGTCCCTGCAGCCACCGGGGCCCAGCCCTGAACCCACTTCCTCACCTGTGTTAACGTGTGCTCATGACCATGTCCTGCCTAGCTCTCACTGCGGCCCAGGACCATGGCTCCCCTTTTTATGTTGAAAATAACAAAGAAGAAGATTTAAAATTGCTTTTCACATTCAGTTATATTTTGACACCTGGGCTTGACAGACGTACGTTGTTGCACCTGTCGGGTTTACTAGAATTCATTTGGGTGTGTTATTTGACGATGCCATTGTCTAGAAATTCTAATAAGATGTAGACCTAAAGAGAATGGATAATAAAATTTATTTTGTATGTTCCAAATATACAGTCTTGCTTGAAGCTGTTTGATGGGGATCCTGCTGTATTACACTGTGAACCTTTACACGACTTCACAAAACAAAGAGTCAGGAATCTGGTGTTGCCCCACTTAACAGTGCTCGCCGGTTGCACACGATGTAATGTGCAGGAGTTGTTGGTGTTTTGAAGTTGTTAGATGCTATCATTCTTTAATTGGACTTTTGTAGATATTCTACAGTTATTGTCAGGTTGCATGCACCCAATGCTGAGTTTCACAGGGTCAATAGTTTGCCAACTTTATGTTACTTTCACTTCTGTATGTGTATGTATGTGTCCATGTTTGTTTTTTATGAAGTCTCTTACACATGATTTTGATTACATAGACAATTTTGTAACCTTTTGTTTTATGTTGGGAGGAGTCATCACCTACAAAAAAACAACTTCAAAAATAAACAATTTAAACAGGGTTTTGCAGGTACTACATGTTATTGAGTAAGCCGTTTTGTGCAGTGGTGTCGTCAAGAGGGTACACGACTTTAAAGCAGAGCAGTGCAGTTGGTGTGTGGCACTAAACCTTTTTTTTTTTTTTTTTTTTTGTGCTTTATTCCGATTAGCCGGAGCAACGCTGGTGCTTGCAGTTCTTTGTGTTGCAAATTTTCTCCTTTCTATGGTGAAGGGGACATTGTGTCTTTTTTTTTTTTTTTTTTTTTTTTTTTTTGCCTCGAGAGCAGGAAGACTACAAAGTGAGTGGTTGTGCGTTCACAGGCCTACGCAACTTTCATGAACGGGAAGGGAGCGGAAATATTCGTCCTGCAGGACTAACAGGCTGAAGTTGTTCTTGTGAAGGACTTCTGTTAGGCTTCTGAAACCTGCATGCTTGCTGATATGCTAAAGAAGACGATTAGAAATAAAGTCGGACAACTTCTCAAAGCTTATACACAGGCCTTTCTGCTCGGCTGACAGTCACCCAGAAAAGATCAGGTGTGGGGGACGTGCACAGAGGGTTTCTACTGCCAAAATGCAAATGTGTAGATAAACGATTACGATATAATTGGCTAAAGTGATGGAGAGGAGCCACGGTTTAGACTCGGCCCTCCCTTGGTCGGAGCCTTGATTGGTCCTAATCAATTCGTCTTCTTTCGCTCCCCGAACATCGTGGATTCGGCCTTGCACTCCTTTAACCGTTCTCGTTTGTCTCCCCTTCGATGCTGTTTTCTCGAGATTAGGGGACTACTGCAAGTGATTAAAAATTAACATACGTAAACATAGTGATACCTTCAAATGATACAGAATTTGGCTGCATAGGAATGCATGCAAGGTCACAAATTCCAGCTAATGTTTAACCTTTTCTAATCTATGTTTTAGTTCTCTGACACTCCTGTAAAGGTTAAAATACATTCCCAACACTTCTGCTACTGGGCAGAAGAGCTGCTGCTCAAGAGGTTAAACTGCTACTCTGGTACATGTTTGCCTGTGGAAGCATTTTACAGTTGGCATTTGTGCAGCACTGTCCCACAAAGTCTGCAATCACTGAAAGATCACAGAAACACCCATTGACCTATCTAGATTCAATAAAACCTTTGTACAAACGTCCTTGCTGCAGAGCTCTGAAGAGCTGGAGACAAGATTCCCAGACACACACCCTCCTACGGACAAATGGTGAAGAAGTACATGAAGTTGTCCCTTGTGTTTTGTTATTTTAAGTTCCTTTATAAAAATAGAAAGTAATTCTGTTTCCAACCAAATCATGTGTATCTTTGTGGTCACGCGATGCCATTGTTGTCATCAAAAAGAGTCGCTTTGATGTCAGGTTGATCTTTTTATGTCTTTTGTGAATGTTTTGGTCAATTTTAAGACAACGTATTTTTCGATTTTTTCATTTTGTCTCCTTGCCGTGCACCTTTATAAGTCTTTATCCCTATTTTTTTTAAGGTTTTATAGTTTGATCCCGTCTTTTGTGCCCCTGTTGTGTCTACTGTGTGCCCTAGGTAAGAAACAGCCATTCCGATTCGTGCTGCATTCGTGCTGAAACTTCACCAATGACATAAACCATGGGCGCATGCAGCGATATACAATTCAATGAATTGTAAACAAGTGGAGAGGTTTTTGTTTGTTTATTATTATTATTATTGTATTACACAAAGAATTAAAATACAGAAACTCACCAACTTTCGTGGGCTGGAGCATACGAAAACAGATGAGTTTACGTATGTCCGATAGTCCCGAACGCAGCATCGGTGGCATTCCTGGCGCCGTGAAACTGGAAAAGATTAAATCTTGGAGTAAAACTGTTCCGTGGTGGTCTGAAAATGGGGAAGTTTGGAATAATCTCGTTGACAATAGCAGCACTGTCGGTACTCCTTGGAGAGAGGCTTGTCAGTTTGAGGTAATATATAAAAGCACGTGCATTTGCAGCGATACGGGTTGTTTTTTTTTTTTTTGTTTTTCCTGCTCCGATTTAACTTTGTGTTTGAAACTGCAGCAAAAGGTCCTTCGCCTTCAGAGAGGTGCATAAGAAACATCTGCCCAACTGTGTTACACTGAAAAATCTGGGTAGGAAAGGACACAAGAAATGTGGGGACTGTCTTTAAAACATTTTGGAAAATGAACAGTGAAAACTTTGTCCTTCCAGATCACGGGTCAGAGGATATAACAATCATTGGAAATGGGCTTGCCTTCATCAGCACTGTAAGTGTTTAATTGTTTAGGTTGTAACGCAAACAAATCTGCTATTCTGCAAGTTGAACTTAAATAAAAACAGAGTTGTCAATTAGAATATTATTGTAGTCGTTTTTTTGTTTGTAGTAAAAAAACTTGCTCTTAATGGGTCAAAGGTCACATTATTAAAAGAGTCCATCAAAACCAACACTACTGGCCAAAGTCGTTTTAACAAATAAAAAAATAAGCCTAAAAACAATGACGAAATGAAAGGCAATAATAATAATAGATGAACAGCAAAACCTAAAACTGTGCTTCTAATGTAAATTGATTATTTGGATGTTGTACTGCTACACAATCGGCATTATTCCCACATAATGTGTGTTTGATTGAATAAATCTTCTCCAAAGAAGTAACAAGTTATTTTACTTAAATCAGGCCAAGATGTACTCTAAGATTAAGTTTTCAGCTTTTATTTAGGATGTTTTACAAAATATGGTATTTGCAGTTTTAGGAATTGGTTGTTTCAAGCAAAGTTCCTCCATTTTCAAGGGCTCAAAGGTATTTTGCCTGTTAGGAAGTTAGAGGCCAGGTGCGGACCATTCCCTCTTAACTTCAAGACAAATGAAGCAGAGAAAAGGTCTGGGGTTGTTTTCAGGTGTTCAGTTGGCATTTGGCAGTTGTGAAGCTCTGAGGTCCAGGTGGATTTCTGTGCAGGTGAAGGAGACCATCATCAGAAAAGACAATTGAAAAAAAACATCATAAATCTATAAGAAAGATCATTACAATTTAAGTTGTGGCCAAATCAACAGTTTGGTACATTCCTTAAAAAGACACAAGGCACTAGTGAGCTCAACAACGTCAAAAGGCCTGGAAAACCGTGGAACATAAACAAAGTGCATGGTCACAGAATCATTTCTGATTAAAAATAAAAACCTTAACCAATATCAACAGAAGTCAAGAACACTTTGGAGAAGGTCAGGCTATCATTGTCAAAATTTACAACCAAGAGATGCCTTTAAGAATGTAAATACAGAGGCTTTACAACACAGTGCAAACCACGAAGAACAGGAAAGACAGGTTAGACTTTTTTAGAAAGATGAAACCAAGAAAGGTTATTATTCCTAAAAGGCAGTTGCTATATTTTGTACAAACTTCTCCAATTAAAGCTGAAATAACTTTAGTAATAGTAATTTTATTTTATGTGATGTCACAGGTAGGTTTGAATGGTTCACTCAATTAGATTTTTTTAGTCCCATTCAAAACAATGGTGCAATTTTGGGTTGTATCAGAAGTTTTTGATTGAAAATGACTTTTAAAGACCCAAATTAAAGGTCTCAACCACAGGAAAACATTGTTTTTCTATTTTTTTCATAATGTAATATATAAATTATATTATTTAAAAATATAAATAAATAATTTACAACTTGTGGGAACAAATATTGTAGTGGTTTGGCTCCTACTGCTCACTAAGGATACATTTATTGTCACTCAAATTGTGATATAATAAATAAGTATGCAATTACGCATGTGGGTGCATTTATGTATGTTCATATTCATGTCTTACTGTAGCATGCGCGGACATGTATATGTTAATTTTATAATATTTATCTGTTACTATGTTAGCATGTCTGTCTGTCTTTTATTTATTTATTTTTTTTCCATTGCAAGACAACAGAAGTTACATATAACTGGTTTTGTGAGTCCCTGGATGACTGCCAGTCACACAGGTGACTCGGTTCCTCTTTGGTACGAGAAAATCTTGTGAGACTGGTCATCCACCACGCAATATTTATAGTGCAAGTATAATAGCTGACAGTTCACATGTGACTTTGTTTCCAAAAATTTCCAAAAATTCAACCTGCATGGAGTGCGAGAACACGTATCCACTTTGTTTACGCTCGGAAACGGAACAAAACCAACCATACAAACACTGCGTTAATCACCATACTGCACACACCCAACCCATCACTGTCTTGCCTCATTTTTATTTTCTATTTCACTATTGGGGATTTTTGTCCTCGCTGACAGAGTCAGGTGTTAATAAAATATGTTAGATTTGACTGTCAGAGGTCTGGTGAAGGCCACATTCACTCTCAAACAGCTATGCACAAAAAAAAGAGAGAAAATCTGCTGCCAGATCAAAATGCATAAATATCAGACTTTAAAAGGTTTTCACAAATAATATTTCTAATCATTAATGTTTATGCAGATGTTTGTAAGAAGAAAAAAGTGTTATGTAATTTATTGTACAAGTTTCTTTTTTGTAGCTTATTTCATTCATTGTATTTTCATATTTGTATTGCAAGGGACTGAAGTATCCAGGATTACCAACCACAAACGATTATCCTGGAAAAATCTTTTTCCTTGATTTACACGATCCTCGTCTGAAACCAGTGGAGCTGCGCATGCCAAGGAACTTTGATTTGGACTTGTTCAACCCTCACGGCATCAGTGCATACACCGATCCCAGTGGTAAAGCTGAGTATTAACATGTGCCGTTGCATACATGCCACACAAAGCTCAACCACATTTAAAAAAAAAAAAAAAAAAAAAAAAAAAAAAAAAAAAAAAAAAAAAAAAAAAAAAGGAAGGAAACCTTCCAGTCGATTTTAAACTGGGTCATGTTTTGTTTCAGACAAAGCAACAATCTCAGTAAACATTGTGACCTATCACAATAACCCTTTTCAGTTTCCATATTTTGCTGTAAATGGGCTTGTGTGTGCATGTCGAGCATTAAACATGCTCTACGTTCCAGGATTAGCTGTGGGCATATTGTTGTGTAATCACAAAGGTTCTTGGGTGTGTTACATTGTCAACTCAGAGGGTTTTACAGTCTTTGTGTTACACAATCACAACAGAATAGGGCACCTTACACCCTCAACAGATATCAAACGGTATATTCACAGTTTAGCATCATTGTCTGTTGTGGCTTGTAGTCCGTTGTTTTTTTAATTAATACATTTTGTTAAGATATGCCTGCTATTTTAAAATCACAGTTTGAGCTTATGTGTCCAGTGTTTTCATTGTCTCTCCTCATTTATCAGATAATAGAGTGTACCTGTTCGTTGTCAATCATCCCCAATACAAAAGCCAAGTTGAGGTGTTTGAATATGTGACGGACACGTTCTCCCTCGTTCATCTGAAAACCATAAAGCATGAGCTTCTCCACAGGTGACGAGTTTAAATGGCACCAAGCATGAATGAATGTTGAATTGACTGATAAAGAGCGTTTTGTTGATCTTAAGCAACTTCTCAAACATTTATTTTTTCTCCAGTGTAAATGATATTGTTGCAGTGGGAACGGAAAGCTTCTATGCCACCAATGATCACTACTTCTCCCATGAACTCTTTAAAATGCTGGAGTTGCTTCTGCTTCAGCCTTGGACCAATGTTGTGTACTACAGTCCCGAGGAGGTAAAGGTGGTCTCTGAGGGCTATTACATGGCTAATGGAATAAACATGTCTCCTGACACAAGGTGAGAATGATCTGCAAGTTCACGTGCTTGGTCATTTATGCTTGATTTCTGCATATTAATTTTCTATGTCACTTATAGGCATCTTTATGTGGTAGATGTATTTGACCACAATGTGCATGTGTTGAAGCGGGAAGAAGATAATACAGTGACCTCTGTAAAGGTAAAATTCAACGATATGAAACTTTCACTGATGTATTTTGTCAACAGCATATTCCTGTGTTTGTGTGTGTGGCGATTTTTTTTTTTTTTTTTTTTTTTTTTTCTTTACGTCACAGTCACACAGGGTTTTTGCTGGGTACTCAGGCTTCCTCCCACAGCCAAAAACATGTATGTACAATTCTAAATTGCCCATAGGTGTGTGCGCAAACGTGTATGGTTGTATGTCTAAACTATATGTGGCCCGGTGATGGACTGGTCACCTGTCCAGGGTGGACCCCTGTCTTTCACCTGTAAGGAGCTGGGATCGGCTCCAGCACATCCCCGTGACCCTGCACACAATTAAGCGGGTATAAAAAAAAATAGATGGATTAAGCAGTGAAAGATATCAATTGTACATATATTACATACACTTCACTGTATACTACATACACTACACTCTATATGGGGTTTTGACATTAGTAATGTGTGTGTGTGTGTGTGTGTGTGTGTGTGTGTGTCTATATATATATATATATATATATATATATATATTAATATATATATATATATTTATATATATATATATATATTAATATTATATATATTTTATATATATATATATTATATATCATCTCTCTTATACTCTCTCTTTCATCTCTTCTCTTCTCTTATATTCTTTCTTATTCTTCTCATTTTACTCTCTCTCTCTTTCATCTCTTCTCTTATTTTCTATTCTTATTTCCTATATATATATATATATTAATTAGTGGGCAAAGGTGGTTTCCCTGTGGGATTAAAGCCGTAACAACGAAGTGAAGTATTGTTACACTGCTTTTTAAAAATCTTTAACTTTGAAGTGTTAAATCTTTAATACTTGAAGTCAAGGTGAATCACTATGATTTGTGGTGAGTAGAGTAATAACGATATCTACGACACCTCAACAGTCTGTGGATGTGGGTTCGCTCTGTGATAATGTCGAGGTTGACCCTGGAACTGGAGATCTTTGGTTGGGTTGTCACACTAACGGAAGGAAGCTTTTTATGTTTGACCCCAAAGACCCGCCTGGATCAGAGGTTTGTCTCTTTTTTTTTTTTTTCTTTTTTTTTTCTCTGCGCGCATCTCTAAGCTCTCGATTCAAGAACATCAGATCAACATTTTGTTTTCCATTTATCGTTGTTTCTTCCTCATTATTATTATTATTATTATTATTATTATTTATATGTCTACAGGTCATCCGCATCCAGAACATTCATTCTGATCAGCCGGTGGTGACTCAGGTGTATCTGGATGATGGTGATGTGATCATCGGCTCTTCTGTGGCAACTACCTATGGGGGAAAGTTGCTGATTGGGAGTGTTTTCCATAAAGCCGTGTGCTGCGACTTGAAATAGTAAAATCACTTATTATTTTGTAAAGAAATGCTAATCAAGGCGTACTTTTTCTTTCGGTTGGGTGGGGCGGTAATGATTTGAAGAGTGATGTGAATTAGGTTTGACTGTAATGTTGTAGACGGGATCAGAAAACCTGTGCTGGCTGCAGCGTGCTGAAGGATGCACCAGGAGAAGCTGGAGGAAAGATGGCATGCTTGAGTGCAAGGTGGTTTAAAACACTGTCATTATTCAAAGACCCGCATATGTGAACCACTTATAAAACTTAAAAGTATTTTAAATTCTGGTATTGTAGTGTATTATGATATATGAAAAACAAAATAAATTTGAACAGAAAAATGTGAACTATTGCTTAGCGGAGGGGTGTTTAAACTAATCTGACAATTTCTTTTTCTTTTTTTTTCTCAAGACATTAAATGGAGTTAAGCTGACAGTTTGGTTTATGTTATGCCGTCACAATTAATGAGTCCTCTGAGTCCTGATATTTCATTACAAATTATGATTAAATACATTTACAAGACTGTACAAGACATTTCTTTAAAACAAACCTCTTCATCACAAAACTGTACAGCAAAGCCACGATTTTTAGCAATTTTAAGAAATTAACTAAAATGTCTGGCCGTGCAGCGTGATCGCAATACTGAATGTTTACAGCCAAGGGAAGCAAAAGAGTGTATACTTTATACATACTGTAAAATAAGTGCAATGTACTGTGACTGTATAATTTTATTAAAAGATAGTAATGATACTTGTTGGAACAGTGTGTCCTGCTGTGGGGTGGCGCTCCGACACTGACTGTAGCTCCATCTGTGGTGAAGCAGCAGATACGGCAGCCTTGAGGTCTTCTGTCATTTTAAACATGGCTGCATTGAAGAAAGCACTTTTAGCAGCTGCTGTTGCAGCTCTTGCAATGTTAATTGGATTTGCCTTTCACAGAATCAAGTAAGTGGACTATTTATCATTCTGAGAGGGTTAGAGCTTTGGAGAATCGCCGACCGGGGTAAACACACCTGATTGTAAATGTTCAAAGTTCAGAAATGTTGCTCTCCACTGCAAGTGACATCTGAGAAGTGTAGCTATGCTTAAAAAACAAAAGAAGAGAAAACCAAGTTGAGCTTAGCTGACAATTTCTGGAATCAAAATAGTCTGAACTTTTGTATTATTGTCTCAGTCCTGTGTTTTCTCTGCAGGGTGAAGTCCCTTTCCTCCAGAGAAATGCCTGTGAAACACCTCAAGTGCCATTATTTAAAGAATATTGGTATGCATTTGCTAAAATCAATCTTCCTTTTGTCTACTAGTGAATACTGTGGAGGAAGGAAAAAAAAAAAAAAACTTCAGTTATGTCCTAAACCTGTTTGACGTCCAAATAATTGAAAGCAGGTCAAGTGTCAGCAAGACAAATGAGTGCTTTGTGTAAGATCTGAAAAGAATAAGCCTTACTTTTGCTTTATTCAGATCACGGAGCCGAGGAAATCACTATACTTGATGGACTGGCCTTCATGAGCACAGTATGTTGAGTTTCATGGTCGGGGTAAAGCCAAGCCAGCGCTGCATGAAACTGAATTACTTAAATTTCCTTAATACACCTTTTTAACCTCTGCTAAACTATTGCTGGTCATTTTAGATCATTTGCACTTGCCAGTTAGTTGGCTTGAGTCTGCAAGTACTCCCCCAAAGGTGTCCTTGTCAACGACGTCTTACCCCTACGTGGTGTTTTTCACTTAGGGATTGAAGTTTCCGTTTCTGCCTTGGTTCTCTGATGATCCAGGGAAGATGTACGTTTTGGATCTTCTCCACCCAAAGCCAACTCCAGTGCAGCTGAGGATCAAAGGAGAACTGGACCTCAGCTCCTTCAACCCACATGGCATCAGTGTATACAAGGATGAAGCAGGTCAACTACATCTATGTTTTGGAACATTAACATGAGTGTATGTCCTTAAAATTGTTGCACATTAACAGACATATCCATTTTAAAGGGACATCCCAGAGTTAAAACAACCCTAAAGCTATCATTAATATTAAAATGACTTGCTTTGACCCTGTCACTCGAGTGGAATTACATTTTTGAGTCTTGTTTGATTTTCCCAAGCACTAAAATGAATTTCCATTTTGCTGAAAACATATTCTATCCTCATTCAAAATGGCTTTGATTTAAAAAATGTCCTTAACGAAAGTTTACAGTCTTTACCATCAAATAACAGACCTCCAGAATGTTCCTTTAAGGACTATTGTTTAACTGAAGAAATAGAGCGAGAAAGAGTAACAGAACTGACCTTTTGAATGTTCAGTTTATTTAACATAAATGCAAAGTCATTTATTTTTATAACGAAAAGCAAATGTTCCAAATCCAGATTCCTGATGTATAAAGAAAGCTGTTACTTATTAGGGAATATTATAAAGTTCATGAGCTCAACTAGATCTAAATTGCTGTTGAGGTAAGACTAAGTGTACTAAATTTGATGAAAACAAAGTCCAACTGGGTAAACCGTTGAAGTTTTCTCTTTAGCTCTTCTTTGTTGCCAGTAAATGTGCTTCTGTTTTTTTATGATATAAAAACAAATGCTGTGCAATGAACTTATTATAAATTGAGTGATCAATTAAAATTCTTTTAACTTTGTGAAATATAAAAAAAACCTTTTTGTTAGGTAGCTTTTCTTTATAATGTATTTAGCGGTCTGAGAAGCAGAAACGAGCGACTGGGCGGTTCAGATTGTCGGTAAACTTTCAGGGATTCACAGGAATGCAGTCTAAAATGAGTTGGACTCTTCATTTTATTTTTAGCTTTATCTCTGCTTACTTTTCACTTTCCTGAATCTCCTAGTCTGTATATATGAGCTGCATTAAAGCGGCACAAAGGAGGAATTTCCTTCATTTCTAATCCTACAATCTGATTTTACCGTCATTTCTAACCCTAGAATCAGAACTAACCGTAAACTTGCAACAGCATCATCTGAACTTGTATATATGATGATATGTGATAGAAAAATATTTACAACCTCCTTCATGATCTTGAGAATAATAAAAAAAAATAGCTTTTATTTTTCAGATGATGCTGTGTATTTGTTCGTGGTGAATCACCCGGAGCAAAAAAGCCAGGTAGAGATCTTTCGTTTTGTTGAGGACGACGCTCTTGTACACCTAAAAACTATTACTCATCCCCTACTGCACAGGTTTGTATGTTATCGAGTAATTACCCCTTCAATATTTACCTATACGATTTCATATTTGGCGTTGCCTAACATTTTTCTCCTCGTCGTGTTTTTCAGCGTGAATGACATTGTGGCAGTTGGACCAGAGCACTTCTATGCCACCAATGATAAGTATTTTCACAGTTATGCGCTTAATTTCCTGAGTGTGGTTGTGGGTCTGCAGTGGAGTAACGTGGTGTACCACAGCCCCGAGGAAGTCAGGGAGGCAGCTGGTGGGATTCAGGCCCCGAATGGCATCAACATATCTCCTGACAAACGGTTAATCTCAGCTCAGTACAGTAATCACTCATGATGCACATCTGTTTCTTCTCAATGTGAATTTTCTTTATTGTGTTCCAGGTATATTTATGTCTCGGATATCGTGGATCATGAGGTAGATGTTTTTGAGAGACAGAATGGGGAACAGTTGGTGTATGTTAAGGTAATTATATATGTATGTATTTTTTTTTTTACATTTCTTCTTAAGATGATTCTTTTTTGGGCGGGTCCTGGCTGTAGCTTCACGTTGGTTAAACCCATTCAGACCTGATGCAATATGTGTACTTGTACCAATCCCAAAACAAATGATGGCATCAATTTCTTAAAATGTTAATAAACATGACAACAAAGCCAGTCATTTTTTCACATTCCTGTTTTCTTCAGAGGTTAAAGACCTAGAATCAAAGAAAAGTTCATATAAAAGTTTTCAATGGGCATCTATTAAAACTGTCTTTTTTTCTTTTTTTTTTTTGACCCAAAGTGTGAATGGGTTTACTTAAAGATGTGAGAGTGTTATGTGTTACAACGGCATGTACTTGTGACACCCCTCATACTGAACCATCCATCCATCCATCCATCCATCCATCCATCCATCCATCCATCTTCCACTTATCCGGGGCTGGGTCGTGGGTGCAGAAGTCTAAGCAGGGATGCCCAGACCTCCTTCACCCCAGACACTTCCTCCAGCTCTTCCGAGGGGACCCCGAGGCGTTCACAAGCCAGCCGAGAGACATAGTCTCTCCAGCGTGTCCTGGGTCTTCCCCGGGGCCTCCTCCCGGTGGGACATGCCTGGAAGACCTCTCTAGGGAGGCGTCTGGGAGGCATCCTACACAGATGCCCAAGCCACCTCAGCTGACTCCTTTCGATGTGAAGGAGCAGCAGTTCTATTCCGAGCTCCTCCCAGATGACTGAGCTTCTCACCCTATCTCTAAAGGAGCGCCCAGCCACCCTGCCGAGGAAACTCATTCTGGCCGCTTGAATCCGTGATCTTGTCCTTTCGGTCATTACCCAAAGTTCATGGCCATAGGTGAGGATGGGAGCGTAGATTGACCGGTAAATCGAAAGCTTTGCCTTGCAACTCAGCTCCTCCTTTACCACGGCGGTCCGGTACATCGACCGCATAACTGCGGACGCTGCACCAATCCATCTGTCAATCTCACACTCCATCTTTCCCTCACTCATGAACAAGACCCCGAGATACTTAAACTCCTCCACTTGAGGCAGGACATCTTCACCTGCCCTACTGTACTATATAGAACATAATCCAAAAAAACATGACCTCTACTTGCTCTGATTTTTATATCAGTAGTTCTAGTCAGCAGAACATATTCACCAGCTCTTGTTTTTACTGTATTTAATGCTTCCAACCAGTCTGTAGACGTTGGATCACTTTGTGACAACATCGAGGTGGACCAGTCGACAGGAGACCTGTGGCTGGGATGTCATCCAAATGGCAGTAAATTGACAAAACAACTGGATCCTGAAAATCCACCTGGTTCTGAGGTTGGCATCTTGTTTTTTTTTCATTTCTTAACACTATAATACAGAATGCACCTAAAAAAAAAAATAAAAAATAAAAAAAAAATTGTAATAATGTTTCTTGCAGGTGCTCAAGATCAAGGACATTCTCTCGGAGCAGCCACTGGTGTCCTTGGAGTATGGTGATGACGGCCGTGAGCTCATGGCCTCCACTGTAGCAGCCGTCTTCGAAGGGAAGTTGCTTATTGGCACGGTGTTCCACAAAGCTCTGTCCTGTGACCTGAGATAATCGCTTCCCACTGTATCTACAATATATCTGTTTGATAGCAGGAATGTTGTATCAGTCTGCAGAGATATGTGATGAAAATATCTTTATTTGCTGCTTGCAAAAAGAGGATTTACATTGGCTCACTGAGTGCAGCTAATATTAAAAAAAGATCAATAAAATGTTGTAATTTGGTCAGAAATTTGACAGCATTACTATAATTGAATGCAATAAAGTTCCTACAAAAAGAAGTTAAAAGTTTTCACAAACATGATGGAGGTTTAAACCAAAAGGGCCTTTTGTGAGTGCAGTTCCTTATTCTGCAGGTGTACGGAACATAAGTTCTCAACAAAGTGATGTTTTCTTCCTATTTCGTTGCTCCAGCTCTCATGCAATTCAGCATAGGAGCTTTAGTACTATAATACTGACAGAAGGACAGACAAATGACACCACAAACAGCACCTTAGCTCTTCTCTTTGTGGATCAATAAATCTTCTTTTACCCTTTGTCATCTTTATCCGACACGTCGTCAGCTACCTTGGATATTGTAAACCTAGTCCCCCCACCGCCAGGATGCTGCACATTCTTCTCCTCTGTAGCATCTTTTCTTGGAAGAGTGAAAAAGATAGCTTCATTTTCAGAGTCACAATCATTCTCATTCTCATTCTCCTCGTCACCTGCTTTCACACATGTTGTAGATTGTAGCTCTGCGATGTTTTCTTCTTCAAAAAGACACTCTTCTTCTTCATCGCTTTTCTCAATCTTTGCATTCATAAAGATTTCACTGATACTCATCCTGAACCTGTGCCGCGGCGAGTGATCCAGCATCTGAATGTCGGTGGCCAAGATGTCACTGCAGCTCTTTGAGCGATTTATGTTGTCCACCTTTTTGTTTTTCCTAGCTATTATTCCAATCTCCTTGATGACCGTGCTGTAGTCTTCCTCCTTTTCAGAGAGGAAGTTGAAGATGTCAATAACGGTTGGCTTTACGTCGTCTGTTTTTTGGTCCGCTACGGGTTCTTCATTGTGGACGTGTCTGTGCCTGTGTCGTCTTTTCTTCAGCACTTTATGAGCTTCCACAACCATGTGGACGTTCCAGCTGAAGAACAGAGAAAGCCAGGCCAGGCCCATGTAAATCCAGAGCTCTACAAACACTCTGTACAGGCGAGGGTACTGGATAACTGGATTTACACCTGTAATGAGAGTTGATGTTCAAGCGTAAATTGTATTAAAAGATTAGACACCTTTGTCTTTCCAAGCTTTATTTAAAAAAAAAAAAAAAGAAGTACCTGCTACATAGTCTCCAAAGCCGATTGTTGTGAGAGTGATGAAGGAGAAGTAGATGCCTTCCAAGTAGCTCCATCCTTCCGTAGACATAAAAACAAATGGAGGAATCACCAAGTGCACCAGCAGCCCCCATGAAAGGAACAAGACTGTACAAGTTAACTGAACCTTTTTCTGACAAAAGAGAGAGAACAAACACAAACACACTTTTTATACTGAAACTTGTGCATTTCCCACCAACGTTTGTATGTGCAACCCATCTGAGAAATGAATAGGCTGACAAATGGGGCCCTATATGGGACTGTCCAAAGGTTCTGGGTCCCACTTGGGCCAGTGACATAAGCAAACCCGTGAGGGCAATTAACAGTGGGCCAGTATGGAACCACTGGGCTGTCGCATATGGAGCCCTATTTTTCAGCTCTTTTATATCTCAGATGGGACCCACTTGTAAATGTTAAGTGGATTGTAATCCACGATTTTATCACAACCTCTCAGTCGGGTTCTTACCACTGAAACAGCTTTACGTATCAGAACCTGCGACAGACGTTTGGCCCGGTTTCCGAAGAATGAGCCCAGTTCACTAATCCAGACCAGACAGAGCGGGATCCCACACAGACCGTACAGGATGCAGAACACGCGGCCGGCTTTTGTCTTGGGAGCAACATTGCCATAACCTGTACATTATAAACAGGAAATTATGACAAATTATGACATGAGTCTTGTTGTTTGGTCAAAGTTTGATTGACATCTATATTTAATTTTCTGTCTTTTTATTAAAACACAAACAAAATCCCAAATCCATGATTAATCAGCTGGCCAGTTATAGGCTTTTTTTTCTCCTTTTTTTTTCTAATCGGGATCAACATTGGTTAATCTTAAGGCAATTATATACATAGACCTTTCCAGAACCGAGCACAGCTGTAATTCTTTTTAGGGAGATTGTCCCATTCAATGGATCACAATGACATTAATTGGTATTCCATTAATTTCAGGTTTAAGAGAGCCATGTTCCTGTATCTTCCATCCATCCATTTACTATAACCGCTTCATCCTTTGCAGGGTCACGGGGGTCTGCCGGAGCCTATCCCGACTCATTACAGGCAAGAGGCAGGGGTCCACCCTGGACAGGTCGCCAGTCCCTGCATCTTCTTTTTATATTTTAAAAAGGCCGGAAAATAGGAGTGGATTTAATTACAGCTTTGATAAAACAAGGCTATGGGGTGAGTGAGATTGCACAGTACAAAAGTGTGTATCAGTTTTCTCCTTTGCTTCCTTTGTTTTACAAAAAATATCAAATTTTTAAAAAAAATAATTTGCAGATCGACTCTCATCTTCAAGAAATGTTCATGTTCTGACTCCTGTAAAGGAGTGCAAGAAAATATGACAGTCTGATTGCAGTGGGATTTGATTACCAATAAATACAACAGTTTATGACTTGTAGTTTCCGTCAGTTAATACAAGGTACACAGCAATGTTACAAAAGAAAAAGGAAAAAACGGCCGAACCTATAGTGGTGACAATGGTGGCCGCAAAGATGACAGAGTTCACCCAGTCCCAAGTGTTGCGGTGATTTTCTCCAGTGATGGCCACACCTTGACCCGCAGCCTCTGACACAACCTGAAAGGAATGAACACAGGGGTCCATCTGGGTGGAACCGCTTAAAAACTACTGCAGCCTATGGTGCTACTTTTCCTAAACGACACTGATGAAAGACTTGTTGTTGTTTTTTTTTTTAATTTTTTTTTAATTTTGGTTTGTCCCAGTTTTTTTGGTTTTGTTTAAAAAGATTAAAAAAAGGAACATGCAGATGGGCACACCTCATGCAAACATTTATACTGTGCATGACCGTGCATGTCTGTGACATTTGAATGCTCTTCTGATATGAATATCTCATTTAAAGCGATAACTATGCCCCTCTTATTTTTTCTGAACCTGGACGAACTGGTATTTCCGCTGTAGTAAAACTCGATTTTCAAAAACAGCTAGAAACCTGAACTCCTTTTTACAACTTTCATCCATTACATTACATTACATTACATTACAGTATAAGAACATGCAGTGAAATTTCAACCCGAGAGAGTTAAAGAGGAAAGTTAAAGTGTGTCTCATTACACACATACCTTTAGTATCTCATTGAGATCGTCTTTTGTTAAGCACGTATATTTGTTTAAAAAGTTTTCCTTATGTTGGATGTATGTGTCTTTAGCGGATTTCCAGTTTGGCTCCTCGAGGATTTGGAAAATCGCGGCTCCGATCGATAAGTGGAAAATTATACATGAAGTTAAAAAAGGCCCTTTATCAGCCATATTAAAATCATAAATTCATCCTGTTCGCGAGCAACGCATTCCCACCGAGGAACTCTCCTTTTCCAACTTTCCTACCCGAATACCTTCCTACAGTCTTTCTTCCTGGTTAACATAATGGGCTGCAACTGCCTTTCCTGGAAGTGCATGAAACCCGACTCCACTCTTAAGTTAATGAGGTGTTTTTTTGTTGAGGGTTTTTCTTTTTCTTTTTAAAACATAAAATCCTACCACTTTGAACTTCACCAATTTACTTTACCACCGACCATGCTGTTTTTTAAGCGTCTGATAGATAAATAAATAAATAAATACTAACGTTTATCAGAACTAACTTTAAGAAGCGGCTCGTGTCAGAATTGTAACCAGGGCTTAATTTTTAAGCAAAGACTTTTTTGGGAAGGGAGTGAAAAGGTGAAGCCTATAATCAGAAGTAACCCCAGGCTATAGTAAAACACGATGGGGGTGCTTTCATTGTGTGCTGCTTCTTTGCCGCTTCTGGGTCTGAAATTTAAAGTACTGAAGGGGTGATGACCAGGTATTTTAGAGTTTAAGTGTGTAGCCAATGGCAGAAGAGAGGGTTTTAGGTGATTATCTTGGGTCATTCAGTGGTCAAACAAAAAGGCACCTAGTCAATAATAATTATAAATACGAAACGAGAAAGAGAGAGAGAACATCTAGACTTTCATTTTTTAAGTTTTGATGCCTTGACAAATCCTGCTGCCATCATGCAGTTTCCATGCAGTTGTGAAAACCTCCAACAGGGGACGGTGTTTCGCTGCTGTCGGGAGGGTAAGCGTGAGTATGTCTCGCCCTTGTACTAGAAGTGCCGGTAGTTAACATCTTCGTGCAGGGACACCCGGAGGTCTAGAGTGTGTAGAGCTGATCGCACTGGGTGGATCCTGGCTGCTGTGCGAGATAATGGACACGGGCGTTGTCCTCAGTGGGAGCTGCTGCACTTGAACTCAACAGAAGTTTTCTGTTGTAAAGTCACAGAAGTAACTGTGCAAATTAAAATAAACGAACGCCACTCTAATGTTTAAGTGCTTAAAGGGTCTCAGTGACATTGTAACATATTCATAATTCACTGATGCATCATTTTTGCTTCAAGTAAGACCTTTTCCCCGTCTCCAGTTTATCTTTTTTTAATTGGCATTTGCAAGATTTTCAGTCCCGTCATATAAATCTCTTGAGCACAGTTTTAAAGCCAGACATGTTTGACTAACCTTCTGGGACAGAACTGGGTTTTATGTTAATATGAGACAGATGTGCCACTGACCACAGCTGTTACACGGAGGTGTGCAGCGTCCTTTGGGATTTCACGTTGCCTTTTTAAGCAGAGGAAGTTGCCTTTGCAGCTGTAGCTTGGATTTGTTTGTTGACATTTATTACTCAACTAGTTTACTCAAGGACAGAAACTAGCAGGAGCTTATAAGACCATTCTCAGTGGTTGACCAGCAATCGCAAAGTCACAGGTCAAATCAGTAATTCCCAATGAACGAGCATCCTTTGACACAATGAAAAATCCCTCATTATTGCTTAGGTCTGTGTGAATCTGTGTATAACAGAATAAAGATATATTTTTTGACATGAGGAGAGCTGACTGGTTGAGTTTACAAAGTTTACAGTAATAAATGTACAAAGCGTTATTTATAAAGGAATTCCTTTATTTTACTGAAAAATAGTGTTTCAGGAAGTCAGGTGCCTTCGTTTTGATGGTGTCTCATAACACTGGGCCATTAATCTGGCATCAGACCACTGTCGGTAAGCCAGCTGAGGTCCAGTACCAGTTGTATTCCTTTTATATATTTATTTTTTTTATTTATCCATTTTCATTTTGCACATGTGGTGTTAGCTGTATTTGGACTGACTATGGGCAATGATGATCGGCATTTATGTGAGGTAAAGACCAGATGTACTTGTAGGTCCTGGACTTTGTGTAGCATGCTTGGGCCAATTCTTGTGTTAAAGTTTATCCACCCTTTAACTTCTGCTTATCTAAGTTTGGGTAACAGGGACAGCAGCCTAAGCAAAGAGGCCCCGACCTCCTTCCTCCACCTCCTCCAGCTCTTGCGGGGGAATACCAAGGCGTTCCCAAACCAGCCAAGAGCTGTGACCTCTCCAGTGTGTCCTGGGCGCTGCTCAGTTGGAGATGCCCAAGAGACCTCCAAAGAGAGGTGTCCCAGGGGCATCCTGACTAGATGTCCAAACCAAATCAACCAGATAAGGTTTTAATCAAAATGCTTTATTCCAGAGTGGCATGCCTCAGTTAATCCATATAATATCAACCACCCAAAAAGCTGGTGGATTTCCATCCATCCATTATCTATACCCGCTTAATCCGTTTCCGGGTCACGGGGGTCTGTCGGAGCCTATCCCGACGCATATCAGGCGAAAGGCAGGGGTACACCCTGGACAGGTCGCCAGTCTATCCAGGGCCACATACAAACAACCAATCACACTCACATTCACACGTAGGGAGAATTTCAGAATGATCAATGAACCTACCCTGCATGTTTTTGGACTGTGGGAAGAAGCTGGAGTACCCGGAGGGAACCCACGCAAGCACGGGGAGAACATGCAAACTCCACACAGAAAGACCCACCGGGCCGGGAACCGAACCAGGAACCTTCTTGCTGTGAGGCAACAGTGCTAACCACTAAGCCACCGTGCTGCCCGCTGGTGGATTTATCCAATAAATTTATTGTTGAACTTTGTTTAAGACACGGATCTCCCTATCGTGGTCATTGGTGAATAAATGTCAAAGTGACAGAAAAAATGAATAATGTATAAAATAAGACACACTGTATGAATGTTTGGGAGGATAAGAAACAGACTGTAAAGTGCTTTGTGGGGGGAAAAACCGCTTTATTACTGAGGAACATTTACTATTTATTTCAGCCGGATTTGGGCCAACATTTTCAAAGACACACGTTTGGACCTCACCGGTGCCTCTAAATGGCCACAGACCTCTTTCCAACACACACAACAGCGCCTCTGCGTGGAACCACATGTGAAGTTTTTTGAAGCGTATTAGATCTGACTACCTGTGAAGGATCTACAACGTGTCAGAAAGCAAATAGCTCGAGCCAAAGTTTCATGTTTGATCACAATCTCCCGATGCCCGGCCTCTGGTCCTCTCTCACGCACAAGAGCCAGTGGTAGTCTATTTAAATAGAGAAAACCCAAATGCCTTGACGTGTGCATGAGCGGCTGCAGATGAATATTTACTGTAAAGAGACAACGGTACGACGTTATTTTTAAATGTAATCAGCAACAAGCGAGGCCTGGGAGCTCAGCTCCCACCTCTGATCTCCACCCATCACCGCTCAGCGCGTCGTCATTGCAGCTGCGTCACTGGCTCGCAGAAAACCTCATCGATAGTTTCCAACTTGAGTTGAGAGAAATAATGGCACCGCACTAAAGGCGGGGAGCACACCCCGGGGAGCCGTCTATCCGCGCAGGTATGTGCCTCTTTGTCAGACACCTCCGCTCGTCTTTTGTTTCACACCCTTTTTCTCTCTAACCAGGAATTTTCCTCCTGTCGCGCTTCCTCTCGGCAGCAGTTCGCGCAGAGTTCAGTGCGACGTATTTACCAGGATTATGTCAGACGCGGCCAGGTCACAGATATTTGTGGGTCTAGACCTATGGAAAATAAAGGAACAGGACCTGCAAAGCACTGCTCTTACTGTTATACCATTACAAAAAAAAAAAAAAAAAGAATAGAGAAGGACTGTCAGTGAAAGATTGTCGTGATGCTGGCTGCTCCTTCAGACACCGAGACACCAAACACCATAGATAAAGTCAAAGATTAAACGGCAAACATCACTGGAATAATGTAGCATTGTAAAACATAAAGTTTTACATAGATTTTTTTCCATGCAGTCCAATAATTGTGAATTACTCAAATATCCTCCGCCAATTGGTAAACGTTGTTGTTACGTTGATGTGTTTTAATTAAGTTGTCAGTTATGTTTTACTCTATAATGTGTCCTGTCAAATAGACTTTTATTTACTCAACTGATTCCCTGTTTCTCTGTCCCCATGTGTCCTACCTGGTCCCACCATCTGGGCTGTCTGTGCATTTGGAAATAACGTTCGACTGTAAATGACGTGAGTATTAAATATAATCTAATCCGAATAAAAAGCAATTGAGCTGTACTGCAGTCATGCAGACACTGAACCATGCACGATCATTTTATTAATTCATATTTACCTTGAGTGTACTGTGTTTTGATTGGAAATTAGGCTGTTGTTGAAGTTAATCAGCCTTGCACAGCTGCGAAGACGCATTTCATTTATATTTAAGAAGCATTTTTATAAGGTCATTGCTCATCAGCCTCTGTGGTGATTATCAAATATTTATTCCTGAATATTTTCTATATACTGTAGACATCTGATGAAAATAGACTCAAGACATTGTCCAGAAAAAATTGCAGTAGCTGACATTATTGAACTCATTTGTTTCTGAACAGTTGAAGCCCTCAGCTGAGTATTTTTTGGGAGGGGTGTTGTGACAGTGTCTCTGGAGGCCTCTGGACGCAAATACGCTTTTATCTCAAACAAACACATGCCCACAGCACGCATTACACCTCAGCGATAAAGCAGAGTGGAACTGGCGGGGTTCCCCTCTCACAGCAAGAAAATGTATTTGACATTTTATTTAAAATTATCTGCTGAGATTAGACTGCAAAATCGAGAAGCTGCTGCGTAGAGCAGACCATGTAAATGCATTGAAAATTAATGAACAGAAGAATATGCATCAAGTTTTGACACCAGACCATGACGCCGTCCACCAACTGAGGTCACCAACATACAGCACACGTCATAAGTACACTGGCATGATGGGTTTACTGCGTCCACCAGGTGGCAGTCCAAACTAACGCAACTTTACCATTATTATGGCATCCCGATGATCAAATATAATGCAGCATGCACTTAGTTGGCTAAGAATGTCTGCCATAACTTGTTTATTGTGCTGTGAGCCTCAGGGTATGGTGAGGAATCTTTGAAAGGTCGCTTTGAATCTCGGAAGACATCCAAGCAAATTTAAATTCACAGAAGACTTTCTTTCCTAATAGGATTTGTTAGAAGATGAAGTCAGCAGTTTCAGCAGCTACACATCTAGTCCTGTACTCTGTGTTAAGTTGTTGTGCGGCATGCTGGACTACAATGGTCTATCATTAAAAAAATAAAAAATAAAAAATCTCTACTCAGAAAAAAAAAGAAAATAGGGGTGCTGTGTCTTTATGCAGTGAAGGGCGGGAACGTGGACTATTCCTGGTTCATAAATTCTTCATAACATAATGGCGCACTATGAATATTGATGCACAGTTACCCTGCATCCTGCTAGTGCTTCTGAAAGCTCAGCACAAAAAAAAAAAGAAAAACCCCTGCAACTATGCCTCTGTTCCATGCAGTTGAATTTCATATTTAAATCTCTTTTAAATCTGCATGTGTTTTACACAAGATTTAAAGGGAAGGCGGCGTAGTGTGAGATTTGTATCCATATGCACAATCGCAAGTCAAAGAGACAGATGAACTGGGTGGAAGTGGTGTGATAGAGCATTATGCAATCACTGAGTGATGGTGCCAGAGAGGGATAAAGATGTTCCCAACAAACATAACATAAACCCCCCTCAGCACTCAGCTGGAGTAATGCACTGCGCCATCATATGTGTGTGTTTGGCTTGCTCTTTTGGACGAATGAGGACGAGTGGCAGGCGAAGCCGCATATTCGTGTCAGGGTTTTGGGTGTGTCTACAGTGCGAGAGTGTGAGGTGTGGGTCGTCTCAGTGTCTGTGGTTCCAGGCTGTCACCGTCTCCGGGGACTGTGAGTCTGTAAGTGCTGCTGCTTCTCTCCTCCTCCCCTCTGCTTCTGGTCTCTCCTCTGTCTCCTGGGCCCAGCTCAACACCTGCTCCTTGCGGTAGGCACAGGGCTGGGCATGGGTTTCTTAGCAACCAAGGGTCTTCATATGTTTTAGCAACTTGCTCATTAGAGCCAAAACTCAATCAGAGGAAGCCGATTGTACATGGATAAACTACATCCAGAAGTATTCGCCCTTGTTTACGTTGTGTTTGAACCCTGTTAGGGTTCCCGTGAATGCCTGGTGTTTTGTTAATGTTTAACACAGTTTGTGTGCTGATGGGCTGGAGGTGTCATCGCTTCATCCTCTGATCAAAGTCCTGAAAAAGAGATAGCACTCACCTGAAAAAGAAACTGGCATTTCCCATTTATTCTTGGAGCTGTCTAAGTCTCTGGAATTGTGGACTTACCTGTAAACTGGTAGGGTTGTCACCCCCCCCCCCCCCCATGGACAGCAAGTCAAGCCCAGAAGTGACCTGGCACTGATTCGCATCCCAGACAAGCATGCTACTATGAGACAAGAAAAAGACCACAAAAAACAACAACCAAGTGTGGTGATGAGAATAATGAACCCCTTCACTCCATACACCCCTCCTTCCCTCTCTCTCCCACCCACCCCCACACACACACACACACACCTCTTGCGGCCTATAAGCCTTATGTCTCTAATGGGGTCAGGCAGATGGGTGGGGACCATTCAGGGCCTCATAAAGACATCTAGTGTGTGTGTGTATGTACACATGACCAGATGGATATGCTTTATTTGTGTATGTTTGTCATCGTATTTTCATCTGGTACTTTGAAATGTGTCACTTGAGTATCCCTACTTGGGTCAAGCATCAAAAGAAACAAGGCCTCTTACTGTGTCCCCTCTGCTGCCCTCCTATTTTCTGGACATTGTACCCTGTTAATGATTGCTCTCCTCTATGCTCTTTGTAATGACAGTTAGTGTATTGAGTGGCAATCTGTGATTGAAATCTTAAAATGACTTTAAACACTTAAACACTTAGGTTTCCATAACGGTAACATAAAAAAAGACAATTTGCAGCACTTGTGAACGTGTAATGAGGTGAAACGGTTTGAATGAGCCTCGCATGAACGTTGCCGTCGCCTCCTCCATCCGTCCGTCCGTCCGTCCAAGCCGCTTCTGCCGCGTGCTGGTTGGAGCGCGCGCTCGGCTCAGCGCGAGGCTCCGCCTCTTTACGAGCATCGGACACCTTCAGCACAACAAAGCATGTGCGGCGTCCAAACATTGTTTCTCCTCTGAACCAGCGGAATATAAAGGATTTAGCCGGATTTTGCGTCCGTTTTCTTCTCCCTTGATGCCAAACCTAGAGTAGGTAAGCCGAACTGAAGCCGGGTGTCTGCGGGCGGCGTGGCCCGGGTCCTGTTTGTTTTGTTGGACATTCGGCGCCATTTTCGCACAGGGATCGTTTAAATGTCCTGACATGTTGGTCCGGTTCGGCCCGCGACCGTTTAGCGGTTCATTTGAAAAGTTGGGCATTTACGCTCGTTTTAGTCTCTTCTATCACTCGACTTTATACTGCTTAAATTGTCCCAGCAGTTTAAATTTGACCACATTTATATTATCCCGTTGAAAGAAAAATAAACCGGTAGAGGTGTTGTTAAATTAAAAACTAAAAATAGTCCCGACTCGCAGTCTGTGATGCGTTGTTGTCTTTTATATAAATTAATGTTATTTTTGCCAAAGTGAACGGGAATGGCCAGAAACGGATTTTTAGAAAGCCCACCGTTTGCGCAACTACTTTATTTAAGACTATAATAATTTCTTGCAGTTTTTGGATATCGAAATTGGTAAACTACAGTGTTTTGAAAAAATATTAATTTTGTTCGTGCTTTTTGTTTTGTTTTAACAATCTTTTCTCAAAGTAGGGTACACCAGACAGGAGTGATCATAATCAGGATGAAAATGGTTTTCCCGATGATGCTCATGTTTGGCTGTTTTAGCACCTATTTCCTGGGCTTCGATACACAGATGTTATTGTTTGTTTTTTGTTTTTTTTTAATGCTGTTTAAGGGACTTCTCTGTTTTACATTTCGTTTTCTGCTTGACATGCTTTGCTGTTGCCCCCCTGAGGAATGTGTGGGTTAAAAATACCATTTTGTTCCTCTGAAGAGGTGGTATATCTTTGAGTGTTTGTTCCTCTGTCTTCCCAAATCATAATGCACACAAGAGCAACTCATCCAATAAGCCTCATCTCCATTGATGATACTGCTGAATATATATATAGTCAGATAAGCTTTTGTGCAGATATGACTACGGAGGATGAGGGAGAGACGGAGGCGGCACTAATGCAGAAGAACTGGGGAAGTGCTCGCATGGGTGACAGAAGAAAAACACAGAGGTTTAAAAACAAAGAAAAAAAACAAACCCAACAGTGATAAGAAGCAGGTGTCTGGGATACTGCATGCAGCTGAATCAGTGGTGTTGTGAACAGACAGCTACTGAAGTTATGCTGAAGGATGTTTTTGCCTCTGCTGTGAGAGAGTGAGGTCATCGAGGTCCCAGAAGAGCTTGCTGGGTATAATCCTCTTTTGGGAGTTATGATGCATTCGTACAGTTAGACTACTACTCTGTCATGTGAGCATAACTGAATTGGAAGCAGACGAAAACCCCGCAGGACCTCCTGGTCTTGTTATTTTTTAAATAAAGAATTAGTCTAGTAGTTACAGCATCAACTGTAAATCAGACTAAACATAATAACATCACAAATTACTTTAATGCCAAACTGTATACATAATTTGTCTGTTGATTTTTCTATTCCCCCTTCGTCCTGTTCAGGGTTGCAGGGGGACTGGAGTCTATCTCGGCTGTCATGGCGAGATATTTCCACGACATGTCACCGGCCCTTCACAGGGCCACACAGAGACAAACAATGCACACCCACGCTCACGCCTAATTACCAGTCATCTTAATGTTTATTTGTTGGACTGTGGGCTGGAGCAGAACCAGGAACCTTCTGTCTGTGGGTTTTACAGTGCTAACCAAAGTTATCCATTCAAATCTCGGATGCAAGACTTTGATCTTAGAGAGTTTTTCATCGAAGGGCTTGGGCTGAGGTGATGGTCGAAATGGACTCAAAATTGCTTTTAGGGCAACCAAAGTAAATCGATCATGCCAATTCCTCCTTTTCCCATGTCGTTTCATGTTACAGCATCAGGCCCAAGGACCATCTGTCCGTATTGATTAGTTTAGGAGTGAGATTGAGATAGGCTTACCATACACAGAAAACCAGTCTAAAAAAACCCAAATCAAAACAAAAACAACCTTTTGTTCACATATCCCTGCAGTTGGGATATATGTGATAAAACAGTGTAAAGCAATGCTTGGTTCAAAGCTCTTAGTTAATCTGGCATACTGTATCACTACAACCACGGGATCATAGAAAAAAGGAAGTACTTTTGTGTAATCTCTGTTGCTGGGCGGGCGTGTGTGAGGACTGGCCGTATGAAAGGTTGAGCAGCGCACGTGTTGGCGTGTTTGCTGGCATGTGTGCGTCCGTGTTTACTCAACAGTGTTAACAGGAGCCACCATTTGGCCAGCGGACCGATATTTTAGCGTTTGTTTAATTTCTGCTGATTGTCAGCCAGGTAGGCGGAGCTCTGCATTAAAACCATGAATCAGCACAGTGGATCACATCCGCCAGGTCTTTTTTCTCTCCCACAGCCACACAAACAGAGGCAGAGACAATCAGAATCCAGGAAGACAGTGAGATGGGTTCTTGTTGGCAGGTAGATGGAGATAATCTCACTTGGTCACTTGGGGACTGATTAACTCTAAACTCCTTCTAATTCCTTAAGCCTGCTCTCAGTGTCCAGGAAACATGCTTTCTTTATGCGCAAGTTTTCATACGAGGTTATTTAGGACTCCTTTTCCTCTGTGGAAAATCGTGGTAAGGAAGCAGCGTTTTGTGCGTTCAAAACAAACGAAATCTGCTTCTGTTTACAGACGAAGCCATAAATGATGTCATGTTAGCTTTTGCAACTGTGTATACATGTTTGCACATGTGCACATGCGTGCTGTGCAGTAAACTGTGAACAAAAATAGAAATGAGCTCTGTCAAGGCAACTAATGAAGCCTTGCATCTTGCGCACATGAAGCTATTTATACTCTACACACAACCTCCTCCTCTTCCTCTTTTTGTGCACAGTCTTCTTCATTCAGTCCTTTCATCCGATGTCATCAAAGTACATAGATGTACTGCAGCAAAACCAGCTTTGATGGCAAGACAATTTCCAGAAATGTAATTTTCAAAATTTAATCTGTCTCTTTAACATTTTAAGATTAACTTGTTAATGTAGGGAAGTTCAGTGAGATGAGCAAACTGACTGCAGTTTCCTTTAATTGATATCAACGTCTCTCACAGACGTCTCTACAGAAACATCAAATTCAAATAAAATCACGTATGAGCACCAGTCCTGGTGTCTGCATCTGATTCAGCAGCTCTTTGTGAGCCCTCTCTTGCTAGAGGGCGGCCTACTTCATCTATAATTTAGCTCATTACAGACACTAATTGAATGGCATTGAGGGCAGATTTTTTTTCTTTCTTTCTGAACAGAACAGCAATATTTCACGTAATGGCCTCCGCACTAAAGCTGAGGCAACATTTGTCATTTCGCTAGAGCTTGATGGTGTGCTGAGAGATCCTGTGGTGTTTCTGTCGCCGTCTCGGTCGGTCATGATTCAGGTTCACCCTGCGCAGCTGGCTGATAGCAGAGATGTTAGTTAAGTAACACGAAATGGAGGAGGCAGCAGACACAAACTCAGCTGGTCCATTAGGAACATGTCTGTTTCCTGACAATCAGAATTGAGATGACGGAGCATTAACGCACCCAGAGGAGGCTGTGGTCGTTGATGCATAAAGGTGTGTGTGTGTGTGTGTGTGTGTGTGTGTGTGTGTGTGTGTGTGTGTGTGTGTGTGTGTGTGTGTGTGTGTGTGTGTGTGTGTGTGTGTGTGTGTGTGTGTGTGTGTGTGTGTGTGTGTGTGTGTGTGTGTGTGTGTGTGTGTGTGTGTGTGTGTGTGGTGACCTAGGGAATAGACCTATGGGGGGTCTTATGGGGGAAGGGTGGGCAGGATTAGTAATAGAGTGCCGCACAGTTATTGGTCACTGGACCCAAACAATGGGAGGGCTAAATAGGATTTGGCGTTTGTGTACCCCTCCTCCTCTCCTGCTGTCCTGTAGTGCCAGTGGGAAGTGTATGGCATAGAGATGCTGGATGTGCCCTTTGGGGGGCGGCCCTGTACATCTGGAAGATTGGCCCGTCTGCTTGTCTGGCATTTCGTCCTCCCCCACGCCATACAGAGCTGGGTGGGACTTGAACTACATATGGAACAGACACACACGCCCACATTAGTCACCGATTACACAAGGCCAGACTGGATGCATATCTGTCACACTGAAGATAATTGATCACGCTGTGTGAAGCACTATAAGAGAGGTGTTCAGGGATTAATTAGTGCCCGCCATGTATTTTAGTCATATGTGTGATTTAATCGGCTGGTTGAAAGTTTCTAATTATACCAGACGTCATCAGTCATTCAACTGGCACAGTTTATATTTCAGAGCATCACTTCAAAAACAACAGTTGGGGCAAGTATTGCATATTCTCCATGACTCCCTCATAGTTGGACAGGTGGTAAAATGTAATTAACACATCAAGTATTTTAAAAAGACATAGTGGCCAAGACGAGTTATCTGTAATCTTTAATTATAAATGTTCTAATTTTGTCCTGAAAATCCACTGGGCAGTTAATAAAATCTAACCAAAATATATTATCAGTTGACCCACCTTTCTGCCCTTTCATGGTATATTATAGTATGTGGTCCCAGTGTGTCAGAAGAGCATGTTTGATATGAAAAGCCGGGCGTGCTTGAGGAAGATGACCCAGGCGGTACTAATAGGCAGGTCCAGAGCAGAATGCCTCTTTTGTGCCAGTACAATTTTAATGAGCCTGTGATTGGCTCTCAGAGCTCCATGTTGATGCACTCTTCAACAAGGAAGGCTTTTGTGTGATGAAATGAATTTGTGTATGTGTGAGAGCTGTTTTTGAGCTAGATTATAATCTGTGGGTGGCGGTTTGCTTCGTTTTTCATAGACTAGGTCTGTTATGCCTTTGAGGGTAGACAGCTTTTTTTATTAGATCATAGGTGAAAATGATTTTTTCCTTCAACTTTTCATTTATGTTTTTGAGTGTTAATTAATATTATTGCACATATTTTTTTTCAATCAGTGTAGTCAAGTCCAGGCATGACATTTTCTTTCTCTGCACAGCAAGTGAAGCGTCTTTTTTCCCACGTTCAGATTATAGTCTACTCTTGTTTAAACCTGATCCAGTTGAAATTATGTAGTGCAGTGTTATGCTCTGTGCAGCACTATGACCTTTCTCCATCTCTGACTCACTTCTGTTCTCCTTCCCAGTGGCTACCATGACAACAGAGCCAAGCGCTGTGAGTGAGGCAGACACTGAGGGCAAGCAGAAGACCAGCGGCGGTGCCCCTGAACCCCAGTCTGAGCCGGAGAACAAGCAGAAGCAAGAGGCAGCAGCGTCTGAGCAGGAGGGGGTTCAGTCGAGCAAGAAGGCCCAGGAGCAGGTTGCTGAGCCTGGGCCTGCAGATGAAGCAGCCTCCCCTGAAGAGGAGCAGCTGAAGCCTCGTACCAGGACCTCTGCTGGCAAAGGCCTTTCTCGCCTCTTCTCTTCTTTCCTGAAACGTCGCTCGCAGTGCTCCGAGGGCGAGGGCTTCGAGGCAGAGAAGGCCAAGGACGAAAAAGCAGAAAAAGAAGAGAAGGCTGACAAGGTAGAAGACGAGAAGGTGGAAGAGGTGAAAAGCGACGACACGGAGGCTAAAGCTGTGGAGGAAAAGCCAGAGGTGAAAGAGGTTAAAAAGAATGAAGAAGAGAAAATAGAGCAAAGAGAAGAGACGAAGAAAGTAGAAGAAAAAGTTGAGAAGAAGGGCAGTAAAAAGAAAAAGAAAGAAGCAAAGAAGAAAGCAGATAAGGATGAGGAGAAGGTAAAAGACGAGACAAAAAAAGAAGAAAAGACAGAAAAGAAAGATGAGCCAAAAGAGGAGGAGAAGGCAAAACCAGCTGTAGAAAAAGAGGAGAAAAAAGAAGAAGAAGAAGAAAAGAAGGAAATTCCTGATATCAAAGAAAAAGGGTCAGAAACTGGAAAGAAGGACGAGGAAAGAGTTGACAAGAAGGTGGCCAAGAAAAAAGAGAGAGAGGAAAAAATAAGGAAGAAGGAAGAGGAGAAAGCAAAAAGGAAAGCAGAGGAAGAAGAGAGGGTAAAAAAGAGAGAAGAGGAGAAAGCAAAGAAAAGAGAAGAAGAAAAAGCTAGAGAGGTTGAAAAAGCAAAAAAGAAAGAAGAGGAAAAAGCTAAGAAGAAGGATGAGGAGAAAGTGAAAGAAGAAAAGGTTAAAAAAAAGGAGGAGGAGAAAGCCAAAGAGGAAAAGGGAAAAAAGATAGAGGACAAACCAAAAGAGGAGTCCAAGAAAGAAGAGACTAAGAAGAAAGAGAACGAGGAGGAGAAGGGAAAGGCCGAAGAAAAGGAGCAGAAGGAAGAGGAAAAGGGGAAGAAGAAGGAAAAGGGAAAAATCAAAGGAAAGAAGGAAGAAGAGAAGGAGGTGAAGGAACCCGTTGAGGAACAAGTGAAAGCCCCGATCGCTGCTCCAGAACCTGAGCTGAAAACCGAGCCAGACGCCGAACAGCCTCCCGACCAGCAGTCGATAAGCAGCACAGAGACACAGGTGAGAAGTATTCACGGGTCATTTATCCTCGACTGCGGACTGGCTGCAGGTCCTGCACGTTCCACCTGCTTCTTCTTATGATAGCGGTCTGGATTCAAACCCCTCGACACAAACGTGGGGAATAGTTTGATTCACCATGGCAGAATGAGTGACTTTTCTTTGAGTATCTTTGATTGTTCAATCAGTGATGGCTAAACTGTGACCACCGTTTACCCATTTGGATGATGCTTCCATTATTATACTGGTATTTACTTGGAGGTATAAGGTAGAAGTCTATATGATCACAGTAAATTGGTGGTTTTAAGACACTTTTCAGGACCTGATGACAGTGAAGCTGATGGTGATGCGTTGGCCCTCATAGTTGTAATCAAAATTTCATAACACAGGTTTTATAATTTGCACAAGTTATATCATATATATCAAGTTATATATATGATCTTTATGCCTGAAAGTACATGAAATGATTGAAGTTGGCTAACCTGGCTTTGTGCAGAGGGTTTAGGAGTGTACTTTATTGATAAATATAAATTTAATATAAATGTAGATGTCCAAAGTTCAACATACAACCCAGTTTATTAAAAAGAACAACTATGGATTACCTTAATCGGATTTCTGTACTTTGCTTCCTCTTCTAAATAATAATAAGTTTGGTTGACTAAGATTAGTACATAACCGCGGACGGCTCGTTATATTTCTGAGATTGCTCCCACATGACGGTGATGTGCTGTGACATGTAGACGCAGGGCGGATGCAGAACTATGTTCAAGGTGTTGATGCTGCTGCTTGTAATGTCGGTGAGACAATGAGATTACTACTCCGGGATTTCAGTCCCGGCGTTGTGGCGCTGCCTTTAGGAAACTGTAACCCCAAACCTTGTTTTTAGAAAGAAAGGTTTTTCCACGTTAAGCTGGTGGGATGTGTTTTTGTTTTTAATTAATATAAGGATGTTATCAGTCTTCTCATCTACCCCTCCACAAGAAATCCTTTCTCTGCGTGTGTGCACATCATTTTTGTTTTTTTTCCTCCAAATAAAATATTTATGATATGGGTTGCTTGCTCAGGGAAAGTAACTGAATTTGAGCTGAAAGCTTCCCACAAAAGTTACTCATATTAGTCTGATTTAAAGCTGCAGCTAGATATTTGTGTTTAACTCTCATCTTTGGTGCTGTCATCAGTCTGCACTGCATGCCGTCTTTGTCATCAGCATTTGACTCATTTTGCAAAATATCTCGTGTTGTTTGATCAGCCTGTTCCAGGGGAACAGAAGGAGGAATCTGAGATAAAGAACGAGCCTGAATTAGTGGAGGAGGTGAAAAAGGAGGACACGGATAAAAAGGAGGAGGAACCAGCAGAACAGCAGGAGGTGACCAAAGGAGAAGGAAAAAGAACGGAGGGGGCAAAGAAAGAGAAACAGGTTAAAGAGAAAAAGACGGAAAAGAAGCCAGAGGAGGCCAAGGGCTCCAAACGCCAGAAAACCATGGAGTGCAGAGTCACCTTACTGGACGACGCTCAGTTCCAGTGTGAGCTCGATGTAAGACGCCCACAGCTTTAGTTTGTTTTCTATGTGTCGTGTCATGCCGTTGCCCAAGATGAGTTTTCAAGCACTGACGTTTGTCAACCCATGTGTACGGCTCTCATTTAGAAACATGCCAAAGGCCAAGAGCTTTTGTCAAAGGTGTGCGACCATGTCAACCTGCTGGAGAAAGATTACTTTGGTCTCGCTAACTGGGAAACTCCAACCGGCAAGGTATGCTGGCTTTTCTTACCTCACACAAGTTTATTATTCTCTGAGATCAAAACTGGATTAAAAAAACGTGACGTGACGTTCATTTTCTGCAGACATGGCTGGACCCCTCTAAAGAGATCCGGAAACAGGTTCCTGGGGCTGTGTATGAGTTTACGTTCAGCGTGAAGTTCTATCCTCCTGATCCAGCACAACTCACAGAAGACCTCACCAGGTAAGTCTTTATAGTTAGTTTATTCTTTGTATGGACTGAACCAAGCTAACTGTTAAACCTCTGCTTCCAGCAAAGATTCACATCTTCATAACTTTTCTCTTTTTCTTTTTTTTTCTTCCCATTCCCACCTTCTCCAGGTACTTTCTGTGTCTCCAGTTGAGGAAGGACATCATGCGTGGCATTCTTCCCTGTTCCTTTGTCACACTGTCCCTGCTGGGTTCCTACACAGCCCAGTCAGAAGTGGGAGAATATGACCCAGAGCTTCATGGAACAGACTATGTCAAAGAGCTGAGTCTGGCACCTGGACAGAGCAAAGAGCTGGAAGAAAAAGTGATGGAGCTGCACCGCACATACAGGTCATTAAAGGGCATGGGCAGTGACGGGATCAAATAGAGATGGTAGTAGCCATACTGCAGATTTTTACTGTCA
Organism: Xenentodon cancila; assembly: GCA_014839995.1. NCBI lineage: Eukaryota > Metazoa > Chordata > Actinopteri > Beloniformes > Belonidae > Xenentodon > Xenentodon cancila. Next base: position 16,247,128 of record CM026211.1, on the reverse strand, counting down.
AAGTTATGTAGGAACAATTTAACGATAAAGAAACTGCAACAATGAACCATCGTTGAATAAAGAGCCCTCTCATCTGTGTGTCCAGGTCAATGACTCCAGCCCAAGCAGACATGCTGTTTCTGGAAAATGCAAAGAAACTTGCCATGTATGGCGTTGACCTGCACCAAGCCAAGGTACATTTGACACCCACACCCACACCCACCTTTTTAGATTAATGTTTTTCTGCTGATGGAGGGTTTTCATGGAAATCCTACAAGTTGAACTATGTCCTGATTGCATTTCATTTATAAAATGCTTGTCATTATATTGCAACAGCACGCCTGTATTGCACTAATGGCATCCAGATTTAATTACAAAATTGATGTCATCTCCTTTCAGAAAAAAATTGAGATTAATAAAATTTCAAACCCCATGACCTGAAACTACATGGTCTAAGTTATGTTAAAAAAAAGAAAGAAAAGCCTGCCCCCCAGTGGCTGATTTTGAAAGTGCAGGGTGATGCCAATTGTGTCACTGTACACTTCTCTTATTTATTTAGTCTGTCACTCCTCATTTCCTCTCTCCTCCATCCTCATGCCTGACACCAAATCTCAATTGTGTATTTTATAGTTTATCAATTCCTAAAATGCACCTGGAGGAGAGAGGAGACTGTAATGTATCATTTGTTGAAGTCTTTGTAATGATGGCAGCAAAGGGGGCATTATTTGTTAATTTTACACTGTAAATCAAATCATTAGACAGAAATGACAAACTAGAGCTGTATGCTGCAGGAAAACAATGAGAAGATGATTTATGCCATGTGTCACGTTTTAACTGACACTGAGATCACTTAATAAATACCCATCACCTTCTCTTGTCTGTCATTAACTTCACTGCTTGCGTCTCTGGTGGGAGGCTGTAACGTGCAAAAGAAGAGTTCAGGGTGGGCAAAGTTGAGAAACGAGTTAATGTTAATCTAATTGTTTGGTTTTTTTTGTTTGTTTTTTTTTTTTTTTTTTCTTTAAGGATCTTGATGGAGTTGACATAACGCTGGGGGTTTGCTCCAGCGGTCTGATGGTTTACAAGGACAAACTGAGGATCAACCGCTTCCCTTGGCCTAAAGTGCTGAAGATATCCTATAAACGCAGCAGCTTCTTCATCAAAATCAGGCCGTCAGAGGTAAATCTGAATAGTTTACGTATTAGAGCTTCCACGTGCTGCAACTGCATGCCATCTAATGCTTTGGCATCTTCCATATACTCAGAAAATACAAAGTTAAAACATTTGTTAGCTCATATTGACCTTTTTTTTTTTTTTTTTATCTTTTAGCAAGAGCAGTATGAGAGCACCATAGGGTTCAAGCTGCCCAACTACAAAGCCTCAAAGAAACTGTGGAAAGTTTGCGTTGAGCACCATACCTTCTTCAGGTAAAAACATGTTTTTCTGTTTATTTCAAATGACACTTTCCTGCTCGGTATCAGGAGTCTTTATCAGCTTCTCTATCCAGTAGTTAACTGGTTTCTGCAGTTTAAGTCCTGGATTAAACCCCAGAGTTGTAAAGCTACGTACACACAGTCCCAGAAAGTTTTGTCTCATTAATAAGATGAAATTCAAAGGGGGTTGTTTACCTTATTCCATAAGAGTGACAGTTTTGGACAGTAGATGGCTTAGGATAATGAATCTGTGACCTTTTATGAGATGAAGTGTTGACATTGATTCAGTTATCAATTGGTGAAAATATAATTTTTGTTTCTCTTACTCAGGGTTTCAGCAGTCGATCCTCCATCGTCACGTCGCTTCCTTACCTTGGGCTCTAAGTTTAGGTACAGTGGTCGCACTCAGGCCCAGACACGCCAGGCGAGCTCCATGATTGACCGTCCAGCCCCTCGCTTCACACGCTCTGCAAGCAAGAGGCTGTCACGAACCCTAGATGGAGGTACGTGCAATTGGGCATTCATTACAGCGAGGTTCTCTCATCCTTCTCCCCAATTCAATAAGCCGCTCTCTGACTTTGTTTCGCTCTTGCAGCTGGAGATGAGACTCTCCAGTTTCTGCAACAACTCTCAGCATCGACCAGGTCTGAGACCGATGATTGGTCATTAATGATGACTTCTGACAAACCCCAGTCCTCTTCTGCGTTCCCAGGTACCAGGAACTGTGTGGAGTCACGCATGATGCCTTTTGGCATATTTCTAACTTGCTGATCGCTTGCTTATTGTTTTCTTTACATGATCATCCATTCTCATTCATTGGCTTTCATGTAATCAAATCTTTGAGGATGAAGCTTCTCAGCACGGTTCACATGCCAGGAAGGTTTCTTGTTGTGACACAGACTTTGTTCTTCCCATATCTTCAGGGAAGTTTTGGTTTTTGTGAACTCAAAAGATACAGAAGCGCTTCCTTTAACCTTTTAACCATCTTTAAGCCGCTCGCTCTTCCGTATTTTCCTTTTGGCATCTTCACAAGTTGTGCTCAATATGCGTAGTTTTACCTTGTCATCTGCTCTTGTCCAGGAGCAGCGTGCATATTTTGCAGTCTTTTCTTTTATTTAACTAATCTCATCTTGCAATACTTACAGTAGTCCCTTGCAAATGTTTGTCATCTTAACCATCTAACTGGGTTGAAAACATGCTTGAAGCACTGTGAGAATGGAGCACTCACAGCGGTCGTCATCTGTCCAGCTGAGCCGTTGCGTAACTGTCATCACCTCGCCGTCTCTTCACAGCCAGCGGGAAGTCTGAGCAGACTTTCACTCAGTTCTGGGAGGGAGGACAGTCTGTTCAAACAGTCACCGTAACCTGGCAGGGCACTGAGACGGAGTACAGTGGCGCTCAGACCTTTGCCCAGTCAGTCGGTCAGCCGTTGCAGGATCTGGGAGTCGATGCGCAGCAGCAGAGGAGAACGGACGATCAGTGGCCCATCCTTCTTCAGCGTCATCCTTCTTTTCCCTCTGTTCCTCCTCCTGATTTTGTCAAACAGCCAGGTATCTTCACTGCGAATGCCTACAGATGCGTGTCTGCGTTTTTCATAGTTTTTTCTTTGATGCATAATCTTGCAGTTGGATGAAACACAAATCCTGTTTACGTGGTGTAAAAATGATGCATATTGTTTCTATGACGTTGTTAGCCAAACTCAGCTTGGCAAAACAGGGCTTTCTGGACCGACTGTTGCAACCAGCACTGACACAGCAAGACGACTGGTTCCTGTACTTTGACCGAGTCTACAGCTCGTTCTCCCCACAGCTTTTTGAAAAGCCTGCGTGTGAGTTTCGTCGTGTGAAGAAAGGAAAAAAAAGAAATTTTCCCGAGCTTGATGACCACCTGAAATGTGTGTGAAACTGTTAAATCCTTTCATAATTCAACGTATCCCTTTATTTTTTTTTTTCTCCTAGCTGAATACCATCTCCGAATGGAGAAGCAGGGTATGCCAGAGGCTGAACAGGAAACAACCACCGTGAAAGTTATTGAGAGGCTTCAGGAAACAGTTACTCTGGTAGATAATTTGAGAGAGGTGGAGGTTTTAGAAAGCAGGATCAGGGAAGTGAGAGACTTGGAGGGAAGGCTCCAAGAAGTTGATGAGATGGCAGAGAAACTTCAGAAGGTCATAGAGGAGGAGTTGGGGAAGGAGGAGGTCGACAAGTTAAGAGAAGAAGAGAGAGATTTGGAGCAGGAGCAACGATTAAGAGGTAAAACAGAAGTGGTGGAAAGGAAATCTGTGAGGATGATGGAGACAGAAGGGGATGACTTGGATGAACAAATAAAGAAGGTGTTTTTGAAAGGTTTGTTGTCTGAAGAGGAAGAAGAGCAGGAAGGGGAAAGGATGACACAAGAGGGGCTGATAGATGAGCGTTTGAGAGAGAAGCTACGTCAGATGGAAAAAGAATGGCAGGAGGAGGTGGAGGAGAAGTTCGACTCTCCAGATGTTGCTGGCATCACTTCTGTGGTAGCATTTCAGAAGGTTGAACACAGGACTAAAAAGAAAGTCACCATCGTAGGGGAGAAGGGACCGTCTGGCGTGACATCAGAAACAGGAGAGTTAGAGGAGGAGAGGACGTGGACAGAGGCTTCAGGGACGCGTCAGGCAGAGGATCAGATGCAGTATGAAGATGATTGGTTCAAACTTTTTTACCGTCCTCCACACAAGGCAATGATCAAACCACCAGGTACAGTATGCTGGTGTGTAAACAGCTGTGCAGCTGTGCTAATCTCTCTAATATTGTAATGTCACCAGAAGAAATATCAGCTCACCAACACTAACATATTAACCAGCTGGTTCGTTCTCATACTTCGTGATCGGACTGCTGCCAGGTGCTATGTTAAGGTGAATTACACGGTCCTGTCCAGATTAGCAGTTTCCTGCTTTGCTTCTTTAACAGTGACATTTTTATAATGCGTTTGCTCCCGTACGTAAATACTTGGTGTATTTACTTCCATGACTAGTTACCGGCGTGGAGAAGAGTGAGTATTTCAGCTATAAGATCGTGGAGACAACAGAGGTTGTAGTAGAGGAGAAGCAACCAAGAGAAAAGGATGTTTGGCATGCGCCAGAGATCCTTCAACAACCGTCATTCGTCGAAGTGGTGGATGACTGGTCTGTATTGCTGGATGTTTCTCCCAGAGAATCAGCTTATGTACCACCAGGTAAAGCCAAAGCAACCAAACTTTTACTTCTTTTTTTTTTTGAGCTTGCTTACAAGAAAGAGGCACCTTACCGCTTTCTCCTGACTCTACTTACCAGTTACATTAACGGGAAGAGCGCAGCTGGACGATGAAAGTTGTGTCTCTGTCGTTGGGGTTGCGGATGTGGAAAAAGTGTTAGTGGAAGAGAGACGGATAATACAAGAGACTCCAAGGTATCTAGAAGAAGCCCCTCAGCAGTCAGTGGCAGACAGAGATGATGACTGGTTTGTGTTGCTGGATGTTCCTTCCAAAGAGACGACATATGTACCGCCAGGTATGCCGCCTCGCTATTTTTATCAAGGCAAACGGTTATCCTGACTTTTCTCCGAGTCCTTTTACAACCCAAAGTGTCTGAAGTTTCTATGTTGCTGTTTTCGTTGAAGTGATTCCAGAAGTTGCATCTCTGAGGGAGGAAATAGTTGTTGAGCAGAGAGAAAAGAGGATTGACGTTTCAGTAATGGACACAGAAATAAAGCGACTACCGAGTGAGAGAGAAGATGACTGGTTTGAGCTGCTGGAAGTTCCTGTTAGAGAAGCGATGTTTGTGCCCCCAGGTATCGACACGTCTTCTCATTTTTGCTATTAATGGTGCTTGGTTTTTTTTTTTTTTTCTTGTTTTGCTTAAGTGCCTCACAACGATTGTTACTTTTTATCTGTAGTTTCCACGACTGAGTATGCTCAGGCATATCAGAGAGAAAGCATTTCTGCTGTGGCTGAAGTCCAGGCGGTAGAGTCCAGGAGAGAGGTTGTAGTTGATAAGGTGGTGCAGATGGAGGATGAGAAGCTTCCAGAGCAGAAAAAATTCCAGCCAGCGAGGGAGAGAGAGGATGACTGGCTTCTGCTGCTGGATGTTGTTTCTAAAGAGACTTCTTATGTGCCTCCAGGTATCTGCAACCATGAAGCGCCTTTACTTTAATCTTATTGGATAAAATAAGATAATCTTGTTTCAGAATAGTTTACGTGCAACTTTTTGTCCCTTTTCAGTTTACGCGTCTGCACCGACTAAAATCTATCCAGACGTTCCAGCTGAAGCAGAAAGTGTAGAGCAGAGGTTGTATCCGGTTGATGTTGGTCAGGTTAGAGCACAGGACTCCCAGCCACCGCCGGTGCGACAAGATGACTGGTTTATTCTGTTTGATGCCATTCGTGAAAAGCCCGTTGCAACACCAGCAGGTAGACGGTTCACATTTGTTTGCACCTCAGACAAGACATGTTCTCTCTTCTGTCTGTGACACTCGGATTCTTTCACAATGTTTGTGGCAGTTACTCCAGCTGGGGTTATTCGGGATGTGAAGAAGATGTTTGAGGTTGAGGTGACAGGAGCCGAGACTAGAACATACAAGACAATGAATATTGGTGTGGACAGCAGGCAAGTCGGAACAGGGATTTCTGGAATTGGACCGGGCCAAATTCCACCACAGTCAGAGAGAGAAGGAGAGGACGATTGGTGCGTCCTGTTTGATGTCACCCGAGAAAAACCACCAACCACAGCAGCAGGTACCTCTCACTGTCGAAGCGGCTGCAGACCGCGTGCTACAAACATTTGCAGCGGATTGATTAATGCTTATGTTCCTGTGTCAGTTGCTGCGATTCAGCCTGTCGTTGAGGTAGCAGCAATTGCTGAACCAAAACCAGAATTGACCGTGGAAGATGTGCGGCCGCCTGCGGGGTCGCTTGGCGCACTGCAGTTAAGAAAAGTAGATGACTGGTTTGTCCTGCTCGATGTTCCAGCAAAAGTAACAGGTATTCTGCTGTTCTGTATGTATGACTGAGGCAGAAAAACATACCATGTAATTATATGTGCATGACATATTTAAGAATAATAATAATAATAATGCTTTAGTTTGGGTCAGAGACTGATATAGACATTAGAAGGATCTGGGGGATGATAATAGGAAGAAGGCAGGAAACAAAGGATCCAGGGAGTCGGCTCTTCTGCGTGACGTTTAACTTGGCCTCACTTGTGTGTATTCTTTGTCAGTGGCTGCTGATGAACGCGTTGGTTTGCGTCCTGAAGTGAGACCAGCCAAAGAGTTTAGAGTCCCCGAGCAGAGATTTACGATAGCGAAGGAGGCGCAGCAGCAGAGGGATGCGGTGCAGTCGCATCCGGCGCTAAGAAAGGTGGAAGATGATTGGTTTGTCCTCCTGGATGTGGCCCCTAAGAAAGCAGGTATATTCCACAAGAATGTTGTGCAGCTCCACATGCAGACACTTCTAGCGGAGGTTTTTCTGGTGTTATATTTTCATGTGGTCTTATTTATATGTGGCCGTGATGTTGTTGTTAAAACGCTGTCGTTGTTCTTTTATACCATTAACACCTGGTTGTGTATTTGTGTTAGTCGCTGCGCTCGAACAAATCCAGATCCCAGCAGGTGTCAGACTTCCAGCTCCTGCGGCCGCGACAGGGATTGATATTTCTGAGATGAGACCACAGTTTGGGGAGCGAATCCTGGCAGAAAGGCAACCCCTCACACAAACACGTCTCAGTGATGATTGGTTTGTTCTGCTAGATGTTGACCTCAAAAAGTCAGGTATTTTTTTGTTTTATTTTTCTTGTTTGGGTGTGTTTTCGTTTTCTTTTTTTGCTGGCAATTGAAACCTCATATGCGGCTTTCTTGGCTCCATACAACGCATACTAACACTTGCTGGACACACCGGTTCCTCTTCTGAGAGAGAAAGTGTCCATGGACGGCATTTCACATTTATCGGAGCCAGAGGAGCTCCAAGTGCACCGTTGTTCGCAGATTGAAGAAGTAACGCTTTCTTAATCTCAACATTTCAACAATTCAACCTCATTCACGGCTTTACGCGCAGCCTAACACCATCCGCTGCCACATCCACCGCTGGATTGTAACAAGGACTAAATCACGCTGCTTTATTCGCTCCATTTTAAGGACATCTGCTTCTTGCCCACCTTCAGTTCTCACATGTGTGTGACTTTTTATAAGAGTACTGGAAACGGTTAAGGTACAGTATACCCGTACAGGATTTGAATGAGTACAGTAAGTATGATCTGGCTGTGTCTTGATGTGTGACAGCTTATTAGATTGAATCTATACGGGTTCTCCAACCCCCCAAGAAAAACAAAAACAACCTGTGTCTTAACAAGTTTCTCTGCATTTTGTCTAGTTGTGAGCACTCAGAGGGGCACTCGTCCTGTCAGCGCTCCAGTCTTCTCCCAGGCTGCGCTGGTGGAGGCCGGGATCCCCATGGCCCCTCTCGAGCAGCCCCAGACCTCCACTCCCATCAAGACCAGCCGCCAGGAGGACAGGAAGCTGGAGGTCACCGTAGAAGCTGTGGAGCCTTCAAAAATTGAGTCCGTGGCTGAGGTCAAGGTATTTGGTTTCTCTGATCCCTCTTTTACATGTTCGCGATGTAAACTCAACAAAGCTCTGCAAGTTTATGGGAAATAAAGCATTATACAATAGTTTTTACCAGCAAAAGGTTCAACAAAATATTTGACATGTGTCCATAGCTACTTCTAGTATATTGTGATAAGTAGAGAAGTAAAGAAGCCTGCTTTTTTATTTATTTATTTATTTTTTTTAGTGTTTAAAACATGGAGAGCAGGTATTTCTCTCTGTGTCTGAGTGTGAACTGTGTCTCTGTCTCTGTGAAGCAGAGAGAAGTAGACTCTTCACTGATCTCCACCATCAATGGGGATATTCAGGTTAGTGTCAGACAAAGGCTTCTTGCATGCCGTGCCACTCTTAAGGCCGAGACGTGACGCGTCAAAGCCACCGAGCAGAGGATGCTAACGTGTTGTCCCTCTCTCCTCCCCTGGGGTAGCACGAGTTTGACAAGACGAGCGTGGAGAGTGTGGAGAGCGTGAAAATGCGAAAGGTCAGATTCTCGGCGTCGCTCACGTTGCCGTAGCCATGTCTCCACCTCCATTCTGATGATTCAGTTTCTCATCCAAAAGACTGTCGTCATCTTGTTTTCATGTTGTGCTTCTACACAACTAGGTCTAAATGAAATCTACAGCAGGTTCGGTGCACATAAAGTATATTCTAAGAGGCAGAAAATGCAGTAGTGAGTCAAATATGTAAACTGAGTCAGTGGTCTTAATAGAAGACTAAATTCAGACAACATGCTTGCCTCAGAATAGGTTTCTACACATAATAGCTGTTTTAACATTTTCAAAAGCATTAATTTCTTCTCATTGCTTGCTGTTGTAAACACTGGAATGCACACATGCATGATTTTAGACTAACTGGTTATTTGTCAGATGTTTTGCTACTTCATCACTGTTTCTTTACTCATTACAAACGTAGAAATCTCACGCTGGTCCTCCATAGTCATTTATTCTTCGCTTTGCTGGTATAGTGCGGTTTTGGGCCTTGTGATTACTTTGCATCAAACGATTTTGCATGCACACCTCACAACTCTTTGTTCTCGTATTAACACTTGAGGGAACTGTAGTGTGCATGTCCAACGTTTAGCGGTAGGATGCCAGCATACAGGGAAACTGAAACAAACCCAACTTTTTTTATTTTGTTCTTTTCATCCTTCACAGAAAAGAGCTAAGAAAATTGAGGGTGACTCAATTTATGTCAGACATAGCCTTTTAATGCTGGAGGTTTGTATTCGTTTTGGAGATGTCGGTCTCCAGCTGCATTTTCTTGCTCTTTGATGCACTGGCTGCTGTTTAATCTCACGCTTGCATGTAGCATGACTCACACTTTTTGCGCCCGGCAACAAATGATAAGTTGTGCAGCAAAATAACCCTAACCCAGTCGATCAGGAGAGTTCTGCTGAACCGGTTTGAAGAACCGGGTTATGATCAGGATTCTTAGGCTTGCACTGGTTTTACCAAACTTTACATAAGGTGCACATCAGACCATCGCTGATGATGGGATGTGGGCGACGAACTACTGTGGAACCTCTCTGGACCGCTTTAGCTGGACGTGTAGCTCCATTTGTATCTGATATCAGTTTCTTCTGGATCATCAGTATTCTCCTGCTCATGCTTTTGCTCATTTCCAACTCTGAAGGTGTAATGCATTGCACCGTTTTGTAGCAGTTATGCATATGGGACTTATACATCTTTGCTGTGTGTGATGTATGAGCAAAATGATGTGTGGAGAAATGCATATTATGAACCACAACAGGTCCTGATGAGCTGTTAAAAACCATCTGCAGGATGTTCAACCATACGGCTGTCACCATCTTGCACTTGTCTATGAAAATCAACTTGGTACTAAACGTTTCCAAATCACTGCTTCTCTTGCTGCGTCTGTTCATTTGCTCTAAATGAACTGGTTTCCGTTTATAGCGAGGCTTCATCTGTGAAAACCTGCACCATGTCTGCTTTTATCATCTCTCCGGCTCTTTGATTTGCAGCCTGTTTTCTTCAAAGTGTTTCACCGCAAGCGCAAATGCTGTGAAATGGATATTTAACTGTGCTCTGTAGTTCATAGCTTCTACCTGCCCAGCGCTCCAGTAATAATCAACTCTGATAAATCACGGCACCCACTCCACAGTCTGCGTCAACTGCCAGACTTAATTTGCAGTCTGATAAGGAGTCGTTGATAATCTATCAAGGAACCACAAGCATTTGTACTTCCGTCAAGAAGTACAAACATTGTAATCAGTGCCTCCTTTCTAATTTTTGTTCTCTTAGAATCACCTGTTAACCCTGCTTCAGCTTTTTAATTTACCTGCAGCACAAAAATGCACAGTAACAGGAAAATGGCACAATCTGACAGTTTTTATTTATTTTATTTTTTCTCCTGTTTTCTTCATCTCCCTCTCTCCAAACATATCCAAATTCTCCTGCTTTTTATTTTATTTTTTATTTTCTTTTGCGCTCCATTTGCAAAAAACCCTCCCCCTCCTTCACTGCGTCCTTTCGCTCCCGCCTTCCTACAGGAGTTCGATAAGCCTCAGGAGGAACTGCTCAAGCACCACGCCAGCATCAGCGAGCTGAAGAGGAACTTCATGGAGGCCGTCCCAGAGCCAAGGCCAAGCGAGTGGGACAAGCGCCTGTCCACACACTCTCCGTTCCGCACCCTGGGCATCAACGGTCAGCCGCTGCCAGGTGCTGATGGGGTACGTCTCCCATGAAAACCAGCTGGTCCTTTGAATTCAGTTCAAGGGATTCAGTTCAGGAATGAGAGAGAATTACTCTAAATTAATTTCTGTTGATTTTTTTTTTTTTTTTTAATTTATTTTTTATTTATTTTTTATTTTTAGTGAAGCATTTCCTGAACTGACATGGTCAAATCAGTTTATCAAGATTATTATTAGTATTATTTTTATTAATTAAAAAAAAAAAAAGGTGACAATAGTTTGGTCGATTTTTATTCGATTTTAGGTTTTTAGTTCATCTACGTTTGTACTTTGTGAAAATGATATTGAGGTGAAAGGAAGCTGGCCGAGTCCGGGGACTCGGGCTCCTCCGGCCACCTGCCGGGTCTCAGTTTGCTCGTCGTGTGTGCATGTGCAGTCCTGCTCAAGGCGATGGCATGTGATATGAAGTTCATGCATGTGTATGGAGAATGTGGTTGGACTTGTGGAATAGGGCTCATAGTTTTGTTCTGTCACTGCTAAGACGGATGTCGGCGAGGCATCTTTGGGACGGGTTGTCCACTCTCTGAGACATTACCTGGTGTGGATGTTGTCTGCATTGGATGCCTCTCAACCGTGACATGTTTGTGTTGCATGACTGACAGACCGGACTCTGAGAAATAACTGCATGACTAAAAGATGACCACTTTCATTAAGGTTTGCACGTCCTGACACAGAGCATCATCTCTTTTTGCCCACACCTACTGTCCCCAACATTTTTCTTTTACTTCTGCGTTTTCTTTGCTTTTTTTTTTTCATGCTGCTGCAACTTTTTGTTTGACGCTGCTTCTTTCTCCTAAATCTTCAGTTGTTTTTCTATGAAGAGACAAAGCTTCATTCACAGTTGCATCAGGAAATTATGCCACTATTGTGAGGAAAGGCAAAATAAAACAAATAACACAGGGATATTAGACAACTATACAAGCAGTCTCGTATAGCTGCTATTATTAGTTATTTTTTCAATTCAACTTTCATGGAATAGAAACAACTCCAGCATTGTTGCACCGATAATGTAATGTCCTTTTGCATGTCTTTTGCAAGTGCGTTATGACTATGTAGGTCATTTACATTTGCAGACTAATCCCTCCAAACACATCATACTGACAGAGTTCAAAATGAGCAATAAGGTCGAATGTGTGAAAAAATTGACACATTTCTTTGCACAAGTCTGTCGAATCAAACATGATGGAAAAAACTGCAGTCAAATTGGTTTTGTTTGTGCAGATCAACTAAAAATGGTTTGCTTTCCAGCAGCCTCTAACTAGTTCATTTCCAATAAACACATATTGTACATCTCATCTAAAAACCATGGCAAGTGTGGATGACTTTCTGTCTTTTCCAAAACAATAAAATAGTTTGACATGGACAACATCAAATGCATGTTAGAATGCACGTAGCGGGAACATGTCTGTGCTCTTTGCAACAAAAATAACCTTTAAATATAAATTCATTTCAAGTGAATTCTTCTTATTTTCAATATTTGGCTTTTGCGGAACTCTGGCTATTTTAAAAAAAAAAAAAAAAAAAAGAAAAGAAAAAAGTGTGGTTAAAAATCAGTAATTGTAGACAGTTGGGAATTCCTTCCTCTTATGTCTCTTCCTTCCTCCTCCTCCCTCTCAGTTTGTCATCCGCCTCCCACGCGGCCCCCTGCTAGACTTCTACTCCAAACGCAGCTGAGGGGCCGTCTCTGCTTTCGGAAACCCCACATAGGTGGGAATGTGACCCGTGGAGACCGCATCTAGCCCATCTACCCATCAACCTCTAGCTTTCTCCTCTCCTCTCCTTCTTTTGCCTTCTCTGCAACATCACTCCAGCATTCTTCATCCATCATCCTCTGCTCCACCTGAAACACTGCCCTTTTCTCAAACTTCTGTTGAACAAGACTTTGATTCCTTATTTTCATCGCCGCACCATCTCTCTGGTGTCTCCAGCCAGAAACAGACCTGTTCTCCGAAGACTATTTAGGACTGGAAATGAGAAATTGATCCACTGTGGCTTTGCATTTTCTGTGATGGACTTTGATATTTGAAATATTTCCTACTAGCTGGTATTTATCTGGAAGTTTTTAATGTTTGACCACATCACTTTGAGCCTGTTTTTATACACCTGCTGGGGTACATTTATATTGTCAGTAGTTATGATGCCGTCTTCAGACGAGCTGATCACTGTGACTTTTTTCCCGAACACGCGTCAAGTATGCACTACGAACCGCAGTCTTGTTAATTCATTAGTACTCTTTGTCACCACTAACTATGGTATTTCCCATGGTGGGAAACCTTGAGGCAGCTCAGTTATAGTACTTAATTGTCTCCTTTGTTCTTCACCAGTATTTGTAAAGACTATATGTAGCAGTTGCAAGAGATCCCTTGTTGCATGGCTTTATGGCGATCAACTTTGACCAAAGAATAAAAAGCATTCCATTTACAGTTCAAATTGGGTTTTTTTTTTGTTTTTTTTTTTAATGAGAGGAATTTTGTCATTTAAATATCACATTAAAAAAAAAATTACAAGTGCATGGTGTACTAGTTGTATATGTCATTTAGGTAATTCTTTAATCTTTATATTTAAAAGAAAAAGTAGTATGTTTCTGACATATTTAACCCACCCAACCCTCTCAGTTCATGTTTTGAACTTCCTTTTGAAAATTTCTGTGAAAACTTCCACTTATGTGAAACTTACAAAATCCATCCAAAATCCATGATGTGAACGGGGTTTGTAAGATGAGTTTGCATGAACGACCTAAAAATATGCTTGTTGACGAGAAATGCAACATGAAGCTAAATCTGAGTTTGGTGTCCATCTAGACAGTACAGTATTTTGTATTAAAGTGTTTAAGTGGAGATTGTGGTCTGCAAAGTAAAGCTGTGTGTATGAAACGGTGCTGATTTTCGTCTAGCCCGGCCAGCCATACCCAATCACAGTCGCCTGCACCAGTGCAGGACACGCCGAAACAATCACTGCAGGGTTCGTGCAATGACTCGCAAGGGCTCCGAGTGCCACAGATTTACCAAAAACGCATTGGATCGACACGTTTTTACTGCCAAACCGACAACATTCTTTCACTACCCTTCCCATCCTCACTCTCTGCCTACGTCACAGGTGTCGTTCCTTTGCTTGGTTCAAAGTTGAAGCAAAGGAACCAGATCAATTCTTTGCATCGAAGAGAAAAAGAATTAGGATGGCTGGCCAGGTTAGATCTTGTCACATAAAAACCATCTTTTATGACATCTGCTGTACATCCCAATATCTAAACTGTTTATTTGCATTGATGTACTTGCATGCACACATTTTTATAATTCATGTAAGTTTTATTGTTATTCATAATACTCTCCCTATCCATGATCACACAGTGACTGTGTTTGTCTTTTTTTTAGAGTGTGTGCATTAGTCCTCTGTGCAAAAGTTCTGAGACAAAGGCTGCGCACAAGGAAACCTGCAGTAATTTGGACTTTTCAGGCTTACCCAGTTCCACTGTGAGCCACAAGGGGGAGCCTGGTAGCGCCGAAGCCCTCAGTGAGGAAGATTCAAGTGATCAAGAGGAGGTTGTAGTTTTTGAGACACTCGTGGTACCAGTTGTAAAGGTGGAAATGGCACAGCTGGTTTCTTCCTTTGAGCCCTCCTCAAACTTTAGAGTTTTAGATGAGATCCAGGAGGAAGAAGAATCATATCCCGAAGTGTCAGAGTTTTCTGGGAGCGTACTTGGATCTTCCCCCGCTTCTTATTTCTGGAGTGATGGTCCACAGGTCATACGCTGCTTCCAGGTAGTCTCCTGACTCTATTAGGGTCATGCTGATTCTCTCTCTGCTTGGTTTCTGGTTGCTACACTCGCTCACTCCTTCGCAGAACCATGACACTTAAACAATCTGTGGTGTAAGTGAACTGTGAATCATCGTTTCCAGCTCCTCTGCTCAGTATTGCTGCAGAGGTGCACAGGGGTTCTTGAAGTTCTTGATTATGGTGGCAGGTTACTGTAACATTGGCATATTCTAGTGGCTTCACTTCTCATCTTTCCAAATCACCTATGGCTTTATATATATATATATTTTTCTTTTAATGGTGGTGGGAGGGAAACAGTGACTGTCTTGATTAGAAAAACAATTTAAAACAACTACTTTGGTGAAAGGAAAGAGCTGGTGGTGAAATCAAAGAGCACCACTGGGAATGCATGGCGTTGATGAAAATGTTTCCTGTGAGGTGCAAACTGTCGGTCAAACAGCCGCTCATGGGGCTATGCTCCCATTCACAGCCCCCTCTGGTGCAGACCCAGACTGTCACCATCACAGCCATCTCCAACTCCTTACCCAGTGACATCTCCACCACAGAGGTGCCTATTGTCCCGACCAAGACCTTCACCTATGAGTCTTCAAAGGTAGGGGCTCCAGATCTGTCTCAGACACAGGCAGTCAGGTTTGAATAGAGAAATAGCAAGCTGACGATGAGCAGATCTGGGTTGGGGCCGTGCAAGGGGGCTCTGTAATGAGCATGAGGCACCACTACAGCTTCCATAACAAACCTCAGGGGAAAATTAGTTTGACCGGATTATTCGATCTGCTTTTTTTTTTTTTTTTTTTCAGTTTTCTCAGGCAACAGTTGATGGAGCAGACGAGGACAAAGATGGTTCAGCAGTATCTAGTTCCAAGACAGTTACCTCAGAGACCACCAGTGGCACCACAGTCACCACCACTACCACAAAAATCTCAAAGGTCAGCACCACTAACCGTGCTGTCCTCACCTTTTCTGTTTAGGCTGTTTTATATGCCTCTAAAATGAACATTTTCTTCTTGACACAGGTAGTAAAAAGTGGATCCACAGAAACTCGCGTGGAGAAGAGAATCGTCATAACTGCAGACTCCGACATTGACCAGGAGAAGGTATAAACCCTGAGCGCCAAACGCTCTACTCTATGACACATGGGTTAAAATAAAGCAAGGATGTTGAACAAGTGACACGAGGAGAGCGCAGCGATGCGGCTTGTCTGGTTGTACGTGCATGTTGGTATGTCTGAGTGCCTTTCTTCATCTTAGTCTTCCACTGGGCCAGTGGTTCTCAACTGGTCTGGCTTCAGAACCCGCCATCACTCCTTAATTACAAGTGGCTCAGAAGTAGTTCAAAATGTATGTAGCTTTACCCGAGAGCTTCACTTTTACCTGGGCCAACGGTCCGCGACCCACCGGTAAAACAGCAGAGGTCTCGGAGCTGCTTTAAGGAATCTACACAAACGAAACTAGAATCTCATCAAGATCAAAATCAAAGTAACCGAATGCAGGTCACAACCTGTTTCTTATCCGTAACCAATGTTTTTCTACTTCATTTCCAGTTTTACTTCTAGCAGAAGCCTGGTATTTAATGTAGATCTCTTCTCATTTTATCCAAGAAAAGATGCACAAAAAAAAACTTTTTTTTTTTTTTTTCCCAAGAAATGATCCAGAACCTGTCTATCTTGCAGGAGAAGCACAGTGGAGCATCAGCATTGTAACCGAGTCCCTCCGTCTTCGTTTGGCTCAACACCTCTGAAATCCTTCTGTTAAACAGCAACACACATGAACCAACTTTATCTGCGCACAAAAGAAAAATCTCAGAAAACTGCACCTGAAATGATTGACAGTAGATGAATCTTTGTAGATCCTCCTTTTTTTTTTTTTTTTCCAGTTGAGCTGTTTTCAGTAGGTTAGGACTACACATTACCGACCAAATGCTTTTATCCTGGTGTTGTACAGGCTCAACATGAACACTTTCATTGGGTTAAAAAAAAAAAAAATCAGCGTTATCAGTTGAATGATCAGTTAGGTTTGCTTTTATTTTCTTAGTGCTTGTTGATTTTATACAAATACAAACGTCGCTCTCATCAGGATTTACTCCCCTGGTGCTGCAACGAAAAATGTTAAGACAACATTCAAATGGACATTTGTTTACTTGTTTACTGTTTAATTCAGGACATTTTTTTTTCTTTTTTTTTTTTAATGAAGTGGCATACCTCGCATTAATATGTAAACAAAAGTATTCTGTGGTCACGTCTGGCCAGATTCTTAGGTTTTGTTCACTGCTCAGGTACAAAAACTAAACTTCAGTCTCTGCTTCTCCAACCAGCCAAGAACCAGTAGCCTACACATTCTTGTAAAGTTTGAATTAAAATTGATCTATTTTGAAATGTCTCTATTTTATAGGAGTATGGTTTTTATAGTATTTGTAAAATTTGATGTTCTTAAGTTTATTCATATCCATGGATTAAATTGTAGATTACCACTGAGCCGTTTACTGAGTTTTGAGGGTAGTTTAATACGTCTCGTGGTGCCCTGCATTCCTGTTATTTCCTCTTGTAATGCATCACGTTTATTCAACAACAGTAGAGCGATTTTGTTTTGTTCAGTGTCATAGATTTCAGTATTGCTTTGAACATATTTGGTTGACACAAAGTTTTACTAGCTCTGGTCTGTTTATCTCAGGTTTTGATATTCTTTGTAAGACTACAGACCTCCACATGATTGTATGAAGAATGTCCATGTATGTATATTCAGCTCTGTTGTAAAATGCACTCTGAGGTTCAGGCAAGTGAGGTCAATAAAAGTAAAAGCTCATCTGTCAAAGAAAAAACAAAACCCCACATGTATGAGATGAAGGCAGCTGTCCTAATATACACTATACGGCCGCAAGTATCGGCTCACCTGCCTCGACTCACATATCAATTTAAGTGACGTCCCATTCCTGATCCATAGGGTTCAATATGACCTTGGTCCACCCTTTGCAGATATAACAGCTACAATTCTTCTGGGATGGCTGTCCACAAGGTTTAGGAGTGTGTTTATGGGAATTTTTTATAATTCTTCCAGAAGCACATTTGTGAGGTCACAATGATGTTGGACCAGAAGGTCTGGCTCTCGGTCTCCACTCTAATTCATCCCAAAGGAGTTGTATCGGGTTGAGGTCAGGACTCTGTGCAGGTCAGTCAAGTTCATCCACACCAGACTCTGTCATCCATGTCTGTGTGCACCAGTGCACAAAGCAAGGGCCACAGTTATGTTGGAAGAGGAAAGGGGCAGCTCCAAACTGTTCCCACAAAGTTGAGAACATGGAATTGTCCAAAACATCTTGGTATGTTGAAGCATTCAGAGTTCCTGTCACTGGAACTAAGGGGACAAGTCCAGATCCTGAAGAACAACCCCACATCATAATCCCCCCTCCACCAAACTTTACACTTGGTACAATGCAGTCAGACAAGTACTGTTGTCCTGGCAACTGCCAAACCCAGACTCCTCCATCAGGTTGCCAGATTGAGAAGCTCGATTCATCACTCCAGAGAACAGGTCTCCACTGCTCTAGAGTCCAGTGGCAGCATGTTTTACACCACTGCTTCTGATGCTTTGCATTGCACTTGGTGATGTCTGGCTTGGATGCAGCTGCTCGGCCATGGAAACCTATTCATGAAGCTCTCTGCACACTGTTCTTGAGCTGATCTGAAGGCCTCTTGAAGTTTGGAGGTCTGTAGTGACTCACTCTGCAGAAAGTTGGTGACCTCTTGGCACAATGGCCTCAGTATCCACTGACCTCGCTTCATCAGTTTATGTGGCCTACCACTTTGTAGATGAGATGCTGTCGTTCCCAAACACCATTCCCAAACCATGTTTTAATAATACAGCTGAGAGTTGACTCTGGAATATTTAGGCGCGAGGAAAGGTCACCACTGGATTTGTTGCAGATGCCATCCTATCACAGATCCATGCTGGGATTCACTGAGCTCCTGAGACTGACTCATTCTTTCACAAATAGTTGTAATAACAGTCTGCATGTCTAGGTGCTTGATTTTATACGCCCGTGGCCATGGAAGTGACTGGAACACCTGATTCCCATTATTTGGACGGGTGAGCGAATACTTTTGGCTGTATAGTGTATGTGGCTTTTTTCACCCCCTCACAGAGCACGTTTTTTTTTTGTTTTTTTTTACATGTTCTGCTATACAGTAACTTATTTGTACAGTAGGAACTGTTTGTGATTTTGATGTACTGTGATGTCTGAACACAAGCTTCCATGCCTCAGCTAGAGATGTCAAATATTGCATACGTTACCAAGTTTGTAAAGCCTTTTTACCACATAGTTTGAAGTAGATGGCTCTCACTTGCTGTTTTCTTGTACTTTTCCACGAAGAAAGTATGAATCCCCTTTTAGATAACATGTTTGTTAGCAAATTGATTTGAACCCAAACAGAAACCATCAGTATTGTAGCTACTTGACAAAAAAACACAATCTTTTCCAGAGTGAAAAAGTAGTATTTCACATTAAGGAAACCTAGTTTTTAGACAAAGAAAATATTGTTGCTTTGTGACTTATCCCTGTCTTTTTATGAAAAAATAAAATATGCGTTACTTGGCATTTTGTCACTATCTGTACAAAGCATACAAGCAAAAGTATGATTTTATTTTTTTGGCAAGAAATAATTTAATGTTCCATAATAATGCAAAAATGATACAAATACAGAATTATCATGAAAATATTGTTAAATAATCAACCATATATATATATATATATATATATATATATATATATATATATATATATATATATATATATATATATATATATATATATATATATATATCTATCTCACCACTTAAACTTAGATCAACAAAAAACAGGTCAATTTCTTAGATGAGACCATACTTTTTCTTTAATGGTTCTTAATGGAAATAGCATCTAATTACATACTTCCAGAACTTCTTTTGAATATTTATCCCATATTTGTTTTATGCCATGATTTTAGCATTATTTGATACTATTTCACTGATGGAAGTCTTGAGTATTAAGGCAGACCTGTTTGGGGCTGGTGCTGAGATTTCCTGGTACATTCAAGGGCCTGCAATTAAAACAGCAACTACACTGAATCTGTAAACTGTAGCCTTCATTAACACCATGAGAAACAATGTCCTTGTATATGTTATTAATGAACACTGAATCACGAGTTTCACCCCAACATGTTTAACACAGATAAACCTACTTCCTCAACTGAACAGTTTTACTAAATAAGAGGATACGACTGAATGCAAAAGTATCAACATTTGAGTTTCGATAACTGAACAGCCAGGAATATTAAATAAACTGCTATAATTTAGTGGTAAACGGCAACGTCCTTGTGAAGGCTGAACTCTAGCGAATCGTCTTCACTGGACTCTTGAAACTTGATGCAGCCTGAAGTTGAAGCTGATAAGCCATTGGGTGAATTTTGAAACCGTATAGCCTGAAAAAGAACCAAACTGTTACTTCTCACATTTGGTGGACAAGTGGTTCAACAACTTAAAAGTTGCCATATAAGTAAATAAATGATTTTTTTACACGCATATATATGAGACATAAACAGCATATTTAATATTAAACAGTATTGTAGCAAACCTTGGCACAAACTGGTTGGCTGGTCGTTTTGGCCGATACTCTGGATGCACCATGAACAACATGTGAGGAAACCCCGTGCCAAAATAAGCTCCATCTGTATGGTGGTGTCTGGAGGACTTTGGAGTGTACACATCCATGCACTTTGGACAATAAAGCTTTACCATGGCTTCTCCCGGGATGTCTGACAAACCTGAATCAGCCAGGAGTGAAATGATCAGGCAAAGTTTTTGTCACGATTACAAGAGGGGGAAGTTTGAGAAGAGTCGGACTTACCAATAGGAAGCATCGGCTGATTTTCACAATAGACTCTGGGACAATAGCCAAAGTCCCCCTGCTGATACTTTTCCAGCTGCAAAAAACAAAAAAATATTGCTGATGATTTAGTCTCAGAGGATCCAAGACTGAGAGGTTACTATACCAAAGCTCACCATCTGTGCAATGCCTCTGTTTGTGAGGATGTAACGTGCATGTATGAGTCCGTATAACATCTCTGCAGCCTGCTCTATCAGGTCACTCTGGTTTGGGTTATCTTCAAGTTCTTCATCTGTTAAAAAAGATCACCTGAGCCATTAAAGAGTATGCCACTGATTTATATATATATAAAAAAAATACACTTCAGTAATTCCAATTATTTGAATGGGAAAGTGTTAGACTTGCCTGGCTCCAGGTCGAGAATCATATCCAGAGCCTGGCGATAATGAGGCACCTGCTCATTCAAACCTGTCAGATTAAACTTGTCCTGGATGTAGTCTTCATCCACCTATAACAAAACAGCAGAGGGTGAAAGGCTATTAATGGCATTAATTACTGTTGCTGCAGCAGAACATGACTACTGCACAGTAATGTGGGAGCTTTACACAAGCGCCTAACAGGATTAGTCAGGTGCTGCAAGTGGAGAAGTAAGTTAAAATTAGAAGTTGGATTGTTCAGGTGCGAGTTCATGAGACAAACCAGTTTATACCCTGCTGAGATATTACTGTCGCATCATTCCAGGAATTTTTTTAAAGTCTTTCATTTTACATGTCTGCTTAGGGGTTTTTTTTTTTCCTCCAGGAAAAAAGCGTTTGTTTTTTTAATCAGTGGAGAGGATTAGTGGCAAAGAACAAAGAGAACCGGCAGCAAATGCAGTGTAAAGGCCACCAAAAGCTGCACATTAGCACTAACAACCAAAATAGCAACCTTTAATGTGATTCCAGCCATGACTGATATCGATAATGGGTTCATTTGTATTTTTCACCGTACAAATAAAGGCAACGTTTTAATGGAATAAAAACTTAAAATAGTTCTCTTATTCACCAAATGTCTGTTTTGAAGCAGAGCCACTCGAAGTGGCATTCACCACTGTCAAATACCACAGCACTGGACCATGACGTAAAGATAAGGTGGATTTTCATTAGTGGAGGTCTAGTGTAGAAACTAGGAGGCTGGGAACGTAACAAACGACCTCTTCAGTCCTTTCAATTGTTGTAACTGCATTACCATGTTGACCCAAGTAGGATCTGCCGACCTCGCAAACTTAACACCACACGCCACTTGACGACAATTATACACCACTGTTGCTGTTTGCAACAGTGGTGTATAATTGGTGTAAAATATACACCATCACCAAGCCATATTACAAAAAACAAAACAAAAAACAGTCAAAACCGTGGTCAAGGAAAAAGAAATGCTGCAAATCAGGGTTTCATAAGAAACAAACTTGCAGTTTGGGGCAAAATCTGCAGAGATCAGAATTTTTTTTTTGCAACATAACTATTTTGTTGCAATTGTTTTATTTCAGTTCAGTGTCAGAATCTACACCAGTTTTGCTCATGTGACTGGTCTGTTTCTTAGGTAACTGTGTACGTTTGCAGAGCTCTCCGACTGCTGCTTCTGCAGCATACAGAGCCGCGAGTCTGCTTCCCAGCTACACACCAACACGTGTTTCTAGAGAAGGAAGCAGCATGTGGATGATCTGAAGAAGACAAGAGCCGATGAGTCACAAAGCACACAGGTGACCGTTGCTCAGCAGTTGTGCAGACGTGCACGTCATACGTCACTGGATGGTCACCTTATATCAACCAACGCCGTTTTGAGAAGTGGTCAAAATATTTCAAGTCACTGTGGGAGTGAGAACCTTTTTTTTAAGGTTGCAACAATTTTTGGTGATGTGGTGTGACAGAAATGACCGTTCCATTAGGTAAAACACACAGGCGGTTGTATAATGTTGTAATATTTCCTCTAACTCAGGTTTATAAATGTAGATTGCTTGAAACGTGGTCAGCAATTGGTTATTATAGAAGATGTTGTTGCACGTGGTGTATATATACATATATATACACATGCATGTGCCTTGAAAAATTGGACAGCGGCTTTTAATTTGTGTTACGTAACAGTTTAAGAGCGACGGGGAACGAACCTCGCAGAAGAACTCGTTTCCTCTGAGTCCACAGAACCAGGATATCCAGGACACCTCCTCGGAGCTGCTCATCCTCCTGTAACCCAGCGGAGACCCGGCCGCCGTCAGCTACACCCCAATAACGGACAATGACCGGGAAATAGGCGAGTAAGCCAGATAGCTAGTCTTTTCCACAGTACATGTGAGGTTATATTCCCACATGGACGCCTCAATCTGAATATAGTGATTGGATACGAGCGCGTTTTCACGACAGATGGTCGTTTTCCTGCTACTACATTAGCTCTACTAAACTAGCTTTCTGGCTTCGTATTTATTAACAGGAAAAGTACAGATTAAACGTTTTTTTTTGTCACGAGAGCATGTGTAATTTCTCTAGATGATACTGTATCCTACGTGTATATAAAAACAACATGATGTTAGCGTTTACTCACCCTTGTGTATTTTAATACATGAAGTTGCGAGCTTTGTTAAATTTGCTCTCGCTTCAGAGACGACACGACTTCCGGCCACCGAGTTTTCAAAATAAAGTTCGGATCGCGAACGCTTCGTGGGTTGCTATGGTAACAGGAAATGTATGGCAACGTTGACTGAAATACACTGGAAACTGTTTTATTGAGGAGAAAGAGTGTAAAAACAAAACAAACAAACAAGACTTTTTAAGTTTTACTTTTGATTTAACCCCAACAAAACTTTAGTAGCACAGGCTGTGAAAGTCTTATCTTAAAATGTTGCTCTTTTAATTAAAACAAAATGGCATTTTGACTATATTATGGTTTATGGCTTTGTGCAAATTCCGTTTAATGACTATACTTTTATTAACATTTCACTTTGCTTCCAGCTTCCCAGGTAATTGTAATAGAAAATGGGTTGGCTAGAATACGTCCCTTAATTAATTGCTGCACATCTGAATTGTTTTATTCTTCTGACGACACAAAGGTGATTTTAAAACTGGTAAACAGCATAATGTGACAGTCAGTTTCAGCTGGGACGGGGACGTCTTTCAGGGCAGGTCTGAAAAGGTTTTGCGAGAGGGTGGTCCAACTTCTTTCTGCTCCTGCTCCTTTCCCATGCCCTCAAACATCAAGATCCTTAAATGAAGAGAGTACAGTTCAGTTCTTTCTGAAATATTCTTGTAAACACTAAAAACATTTGGACTTAAATGCTGTGATTGTTTGTCCTGAGTGACCTGTAGTTTTAGGGCCTTTTTTAACCCAGTACAAGAGACAAGTTATTTCTGTTTCTGCTCTTTGTATATCCAGCAGGTTACTATGGACCCATGAGTTATCAGAGCCATGAAACGCAGACCATCTTTCAGAAATACCAAGCATTTCATACTCACAGCTTTAGAATTGCATTTCTCTTTCCCAGCATCATGTTCAGGAAGTCATTGTAGCTGATTGTGTCCGTTGATGCACTTCCAGACACCTCTGATATCATCTTTTTCAGCTCCAAGTGAGTTTTGGCAAGTCCAAGTTTCTCTAACATTCGTTTTAACCCCATCATATCTATAAAATGAATTTAAAAGGGTTACTTGTAGCCTGTGATGAGACACTATACTGAAAATACAGATAAAAAATATTCAGAGAAGGGAAAGTAGTTAACCTTTACCTATTTCTCCTTTGTCATTAAGATCAAACTCCATGTATTTCTCTGAAATCCAAACGCATACATCGCACCAAAAGTGAGAATTGTGTACTTAATCAAACAGAAAACAGAATCACAGAGTCATTGGTAACAGTTGAATACTCACTTTTAAAAGTTTCCAGCTTTGAGGCCAGATCCTCTTCCTCTGCAAAGTTTGGGTCTGAGAGAAAAGTCTGCACATGGGAAAAGCAGAAATCAGCCTAAGAGTAGTAGTAATAGGTAGTTTCACCACACTTTGTTTTGTTTTCAGCCACAACATTTAGACAAATAATTTGATAAAATATGGATATCATCATTCTGGTTTACCTCATTGATGCCATTCAGTTTTTCGTCTTGTTGAGACTTTAGAAGACCATATGCTTTACCACCTGCGAGAAACCAGAAAGCAGCAAGACTACAAGTTACTCAAGACAATTTCAGAATGCAAAGCTTCATAAAGTTAGATTTAAACAGCTGAAAAAGGCAAACTGACCTTGAGCAGTCTTGTCCATTTCTGTCAACTGTGCTCTGAAACTGCGAAAATAACACTGATACAATACTGAAAGATTATGATGTCGTTTCCTGAAACCAAGTCAGAAGAGGAAGTGAAGTGACAAAGTATCGGTTTTCACTGGTGAAGTTCCTGCATTTCATTTCAGACCACAGCAAACAAAACAGACTAAGACAGCTGAGACTCAGACAGTCAACTGTATGATGCAAAAGCGAGAATGCATGCAGTACATGTATTTGTTTCTCCTGACCAATCAAGGAAGTAAGTAAGACTGATGCAGCCAGACAAGAAGCACATGACACACCTCTAGATCGCTCTCCTGTAGGAGTGCAGGACCCTCAAGTAGAAGCTGAAGTCCTCCCCATGTAAGTCTTGCTCTGCTGGGCCATCTGCTGCCTGTACCTCCCAGTCTAACGTTCAAAGAAGCCAAACAACAAGAACAGAAGTGGATGATTACACATTAGTCTGCTGAAATACAGTGCTTATATAACTATAATTTATCATTTAAATTTAGAAGAAGCGGAACCAGGTGTCTGTCCCACATGCGTACGTCACCTGTCAGATAAGAGACCTGAAGTTCAAGTTCACGATAAGCCCAGACATGATTTGTTTTTTTTGTTGTGTTCGGGTGTTTTATTTGATTTCAGTTCAGTTCTCTATTGTGTTGTCACACACACACACACACACACACACACACACACACACACACACACACACACACACACACACACACACACACACACACACACATATAGTGGATCTGAGAGTTTAATTCAACAAATACTTACTTTTCCTGTCCATATACAATGCTGTTTAGGGATTGAAAAACATATAAAAGAATTGATGCATAGTGAAGTACTACATAATGAAGTACACAATGAAGTGTATAAGGTTCGAAAACAAATGTGCGCACACACGTGCACATACATAGGTGGGAGTGGCTCATAAGGGGACTGCATTTGTTGAGTCTGATGGCTCATGGACAGAAGACACCTGTTTCTCAATGTGCTGAAAAATAAAATTAAGAGCTTTTGACCAGTCATGAAAGTCATGTAGGATTCAGTTGAGTTTGTTAGTTTAGACTTGAAGACGTTTCTTCATCAGTTGAAGACGCGCTCAGGACAGAAAGTGAAATGTTTTCAAGAGAAAAGAAAAAAAAACAACGTAGTCCAGTTGCCTTGTTCCAACCCTTTGGAGTTTAGTTGAGTAGTTGACGTTTGGACGCCCTCTAGTGTCCACTGTAGGCTTCTTCAGCTTGATAATTGAGGATATGATTTGAAAAGGGAGGAACTGACTGGCTCCTCTACTTCTCCAAATGTTAACCACTATATCACTAAGCTGCCTGTTAAGCCACATTTCGGACCTTTTATAAGTTCTGAATGAACCGCCTCCGTTCTTCTTATGGGTTCAGCATTTATTGTAATGTTAGGAGACTGTCTAACCAATTTATTCAGTTGGGAGGAAAGAAATGGTCCCTAACAGGAAAAAGAGGCCTTTTTAGAAAAAGTGAGGTTGTTGTCCCAGCGGGTTTGTTCAGTTCTTCTTATACAGTAAATGGTGAAAACAACTCCTAATGGAAGATGACTGACGGTCGGTGTCAAATAAGTCCGCAAAGAAAATGAAGGCAAAACTCCTTTTGGCAATATCCCATTTTTCCCATCTGTTTAAGAGGAATTTAAAGGCACGCTGGTACATAAAGAGGACAGCTTCAACGTGAACAGAAATGTTCGACCACAAGGGTGTGTATTTAAAAGAAACGGGATACAGGATTTTTAATTAAAAAAAAAAAAAAGTACAAATGCTTTTCAACTAGTTTCACTAGTGAGCAGTGGGGCTGCTAGCAGGGCAGCGCCCCGGGGAGCAATTGGGAGTTAAGGGCCTTGCTCAGGGGCCCCCAGTGATTTACCATTGTGGGCAGCCCTGGGCTGAACCTGGGTACTCCACGCCCAGGCCCGCCACTGTAACCACTAGGCCACCACTCCCCTCCCTTTTTCAGCTGCCTAAAGTTTGTCCCGAGTGAGCCACTGTGCTTCCTTCCCCAGAAAAAAAAATAAAAATTATAAGTGACTGCAGCTCACATGAAATGGGTCCTAACCACTCGTGTTGCCTAGCAACTGCCCCCTAAATGTGCTTGACCTGCTCACGTACACCGGTTTGATTTTGGAGGTGAGAGCCAATGTGTCTGCTTAGTTCTGAAGCACATACAGACCACATTTAAGTTTCCACCCAGAAGGAGTGCTAAACTGTAGGTTTCTGCCCCGAGGGGCGCAAATAGACACAAGGACGTTTTGAGTGCGTTTCATTATGCATGTGGGAACTTAACAGAAAAAACGAGCTGGTAGTGCGAATGAAACTTACTGATAGTGTCGTGGATGTAAATTCAAGTTGAGACGTCTGTGCAACTTAAGGAACTGAGAGTAAATGGAAACAAAACTACAGATCTGGAAAAACAGTCCGCTGTCTCTCAAGCCCCTGCCCTAGGATACGCACGAAATGTCTCTCTTTTATTATACGGTTCTCTTATTTGTTCTATTAAAAATCATCCCTGACTGCAGAGGTGAGTATTTCTATGAATTTAAATAAGTGTAAATCATTGTTTTGGTTCTGTGATATTTAAACTATTTATATGAGAACAAATGTTTTGTTTTTTTGTGATTAGTCTATAATACATGACATGAGTCGTACACTATGTACTTTTTAACAGTAACTGTGTTTTTTGCCTGTATTGTAATTATTTGAAAACTGCATCTACAGGTGCTGGGATAGTGTCTGACTTCAAACACGAAGATGTAGCTCTGTTCTGTTTAGAGTCAAGTATTATGGCTGTTAATAGCTCCTACAGAGTCAGGTGGACAAAGCAAACCACGGACACCGATCAGATGGTCATCTTTGAATGGCCGAAGAAATCTCAGGGTAAAACACGTCTGGAATTGGGAGGAAACGGAAAAGGACAAAGTTGTCTTTTTCTGAAGAACCTGCAAAAATCCGATGAAGGGACGTACACATGCGAAATCCATAAAGGATGGGATATATTTCAGGTTAAAAATGTATTTTTAAAAGTTAAAGGTAAATATATGTTGGTCTGCTTTTGTCTTTCATTTTATTTATCCAACAGATACATTTCTCTCATTTATCACATTTTCTTACATGACCTCATAGACTGCAGAGTCCTTCAGGCGGTGAAGGCTGTACCTGGCATGCCAGTTACGCTCAACTGCTCAGTGAATCCACCGCTGGGACTACAAGGACCTCTAAATATCTCCTGGGTTATGGTGAAAGGAAGCAACCACATCCCGGTTGACTTTGAAAGGGCAGAAATCAATGGCACGTCCTTGACTATTGAGTCTGTGGCTGCCAGTGACGGTGGCTGGTACAGATGCACCTACTTGCTCGGACAAAGCCAGCGCTGCTCTGACATCCACCTACTTCTCCAAGGTCAGACCTTTTAACTGTTACATATAGTGTTAGGTACATTTAGTGTCTAATAATCCCCATTCATCTTATTTCTCTTTTCTTCATGTAGCAGGAGATACATTTACGGTCACTGCGGTTCCGTTGGAAATAACGACGTCTCAGCAAGGTTTGCTGTTATTTTGAGTGTTTTCTATACATGTGCTATGCATCGTGTTGCATTTGCTTACTTTTTCTGTCTGCCTCTCTCACCACCGGCAGCCAACGAGGCGGTTCAGACCGATGAAAAGGAGAAGAGCACAGAAACTTTGGTTACAGTTGTGGTCTTGCTGATCGGCGTGATCATCACGTCTGCTGCTCTGACAGGATGCTTCATTTTCCGCAGGCGCCAAACCCAAGATGTTACACTGCAGCCACAGAGTCACGCTGCAGGTAGGGTCCGTACGAGGGAATTTTAAAGTTTTTCTGTTGTTCGAGTATAGCAACATGCAGCTGTACGTGCTCTTTTTAACACAGAGTGGACAGGCATGTATGAGAATTTGAGTCTTCCGTTTTCAGATGGTGAGTATGGAGTTGTGTTCTTATAAGCACTGCCGCACAAAAATAAAAGAAAGATAGCGCCGTCCAATCTTTCAGTTTATTTATTAAAAGATAAAAAGGAGTTAATAGGCTCTAATGATACTTAAGGTAGACCGATTAACTTGGTGGCCGATTAATCGGATGGCCGTTCACTGGCCACATTCTTAATGCTTAACTTTGACCACAGAAAAACCTGCATTGGTCGACCTCAAGGTCATATGTACACAAAGTCACACAACAATAAGTATAACAATAAAGTATTTGGACAATGATGGAGTTTTTGTGATTCGTGCCTTCATATACCACCACCACGCGTTTAAAAAAAAACATTTAAGAAAAGCTCAAAGTGCAGAATCTCAGCTGTAATGTGAGAGTTTTTTTAAAGATATGACATTAGCCAGAAATTAAAGTTGTTACATACATGCAATGTATGTGCCATTTCCTCGTTACTGCATGACAAACTATTTTATTTATTTATTTATAAGTTATAATGTTAACCTTCTTTACTTTCTTTGGAATTTATATTGGTAACTCAAAAACCCTGTTTTTGAAATGCTTTTGAATTTGGAAAACAGATGAGGCCTGTGGTGAACATTTGATAAAGCAGCAACACTAGGCGTGCCTTGGACGTTTGCTCAGAGCTGTAAATACTGCCAAAGCCACACTCAAGTGGTCGAGTGTTCAGGTTTGGACCCCAATCTGACTGATCTCTGATCGGACCTAAACGTTGCCGTATAACAGCTTAATAGGAAAAATACCAGCGTCTTTATGCGCCAGACTTATGGACACACAAAGCAGGAGATGTATAGATTTAGTTTGTGCAACAAATTATTTTGATAGTTAAAAAATACTGACATTGTTCGGTACTGCAATGTGGTAGGTATGTTGTTTATCAAATGATTTTAATTCCAGACAGTGAAGTATTAACATAAAGACAATGCAAAATGATGTGAAAGCATGATACTCTTGTTGGCTTCATTGTTTACATGATACTTTTACAGGCTCTGAAAACCACGTAAACAGTCTGTACCATTATCAGGAGGAAAACCTGTGTACGTGTAAGTATTACTCTTGTTTTTTTTAAACGTCCATCCTGATGTCTCATGTTTAATCCTAAACACATTCACAAAAAGCACTGTTCTCCCCTTTTATTGCAGTTCAGTATTAGTCATTTTGAAATTACTCATGGAAAAGAAGAGGATTTGTCTGTGTTCTTGCTATCTAATGTGGATCATCGAATCTGCATCATTTTCACAGTATAAAGAAATGTTTTTATTATTAGGTGGAATCAATTTTATCATTCAAATAAAACACAGACATTGTGGCTCATAATGAATCTTCCATCCAGTCTAATAGCAGAACTGCGTGTTTGGAAACCATCTATTTTAGTGTATTGATGAGAATAGAGGACGACTAATTTAAAAGTTCATAGTAAAGTTTTTTTTTTTTAATAAAACAATTTTCATGTGTTATGTGAAAAGTATGTTACTTTAACTTCCAAGCAGGAGAATCAAATGCATGAATGATTAAAAAAGGACATTGCAATAAACTAGTTTGTAAAATCTGTTAAAAAAAAGTAAGAAATATGACTGATAAAATTACATGCAACATGCAACAAAAAACCCACATAATTAGGTGATTTAAGAACCACTTTTATAATAACCTTTTATTGCTTATTCAAGCATTCAGGAGATAAACTTTTAGAAAATATCCAAACTATCTTGCTCTTCCTGAGGAAAACATGAACATTTATTTGACAGAGCTTCATCACATCAGTGCCTGAGAAATAAAGAGGACATTTTTCACCAAAGAGTTTTGCACCAGCATTAATTATGTCACTTCTCTTGATGGAAATCATGTGATCAGTGAGTTGTTTAACAGACGTTTGCATCTCCTAAAAATGGACTCTGTATATAAAAGCTATGTCTTGCGTATATGTAATTACGAGGATGTATAGTTTGTCTCTTTTTGTGCTATTTCTGTTTTCATATTTATTCCTTTGTTTTCTGATTATCGGAAGTCAAAGTACTTGTAGGGATTGATCGATGACATTTGGGTGCATCTTGAGGCGGGATACTGGTTGAGTGAGTCGAAGACAAATAACCACATTTCCGCCTATTTAAGAGCGCATCGGTTAAAGCCTCTACAGTACGTCAATATGTCTTGTTTGGTTAATTAGCATTTTTTTCTCTCTGTCCTGTTTTATTCCTGCTCTATTTAAGTGGTTTTAGTAGTATTGTTACATGACGAGGTCCCTTAAACTGAAGTTGTGCTGGAACCTTCTGAAAGTTGTACTGATGGCTGCAAGTATTTTCGAGAGTTAAAGTAACACTGTTTAGTGTCCGGTTTTTTTTTTAGTTTAGTTTAGTTTCCTTTCATTTACAGCTTGGAATAAATCGTAAAAATGTTTCAGCTGTTGTGGCTCCTTCTCTTTTGAACAACTCTGAATTTGTTGGTTCCTGATGCGGTCACACACACACACGAGTGTGTAAAGAGGAATATTCATGTAACAGGGCACGCCAGCTCGCTATTCCAGTTCCAGTTCAGTGCTTTCTCCTCTTGCAGAGATAGTCTTCCTGCAATTATACATATCAGGAGGGCTAGAGGAGGCCTAACTGTGCTGGGGTTTGCAGATCTGAAAAACTGAAATAGTGAAATTAACTTGTTTATGCTGAAACAGTATGTATGTATATATGTAGTCATAAGTGTGGGTTTTCTTTTGGAGAAAATAAACAAAATGTACATTCAGTAAACAAGGCTTCACTTTATTGATGCCGCTTCTTTGGTGCACCTTCTCTGTAGCTGTCTCATCACTGCAAAGACAAACAAACAAACACAAAAAGTCAGTAAATTGCTGTTGTTTCTCCAGCATGAGAAGGACTCAGTTTCCTAATGAGTAACGGTGAGTTTCTGTCCAGCTCAAGTTCCTGTGTTTGGTCACTGGCAGGTGTCTGCGTTTTAATCGCAGCTCCCGTAATCTGCCTCCAACACTGAGAGAGGAAGTGTTTCTACAAGAGAGTGACACTGACTCACCTGCTGCTGCAAACACTTCCTCTTGGCCATCAGAGAAATGAAACACCGGTCACACTTGGTTATCACTTGGTGATACATTTTGAGAAGCAAGTAGACAGTATGTCAACATTTAAGACCTTTTCCATTTATTGGTGTTGTGAAAGTGGATGTATCCTTTAACCTTTAGGTGAACTGACCTCCATCTAACCCCGTCGTGAAAAAGATGTGCTGTTTAGTATCCCATCGTTTCACGTGTCTGATCTGGGATGTGACGGGATGGAAAACCTAAATTTCTAAAGCAATAAACATTAAAACTCCTGATCAGATGTTGATTCTCTCTCAGAACTGCAATAACAGCAGATATTACATTTATTCATACCCACTGTTGATACAGTACGCAATACTATAATAATAATAATTTTTTTCTTTTTTTAATCAATTTACATAAAGTAGCAATATAAGTATTCAGCAGAATAACCACAAAAAGCAGCGGGTGACAGCGGTTAGAAAACGCCAGACAGGACAGAAAGGTAAATCTTCTGTAAGTGTTTGCGTTTATTTCCAAAGTTACAGTTAAAGGGAAGTTCAGCTGCTGCACATGTAAGAGTTGTCGATGTGACACCATCCAGAAGATGACAGAGAGCTCATCCTTCTCTCATCTTTTTCTTTTTTTTTTTTTTTTTCACTTATTGCAAAATTAAGGGCAATCGTTTCCTGGATTATATTTTCAGGAAGTCACATGTTGACATGCCATGAGAGGAAACTCCGCCACTTTGACACAAATGGCAAGTTTTCCTTATTGCAACATATAGCGTTCAGTGTTCCAATTCATCAGTATGATAAATAGGACAACTAATGATAATGAGCTCTTTTATTACTTATTTTGTACATGTGTATATAAGTGCATGTCCCGAAACCTCAATGAAGTGAAGCAATGATGCAAGAATTGGCCAAAAAAATCTTGTTTTTGTTTCGTTTTATTGATTCATTCCAGATATGCCAACACCATTGTGTAATGCATAACAACGTTAACACTAGTATGAATCTATAAGTACATTTACATATACACATGTGCATACACACACCTTTAAGCATACAGAACCTTTTGAAAATAAATCTCCATATAGATAAATGGATCTGTTATAAATTTATGGACACAAATCTATAAAATTAATCTCTTCCAAACGTGGACACGCCTATCTATACGTACATACTTATATACATGCACACGCATAACAGAAATCTGAAAAAGGGTTAGGAAGAAGTAAAACTTAGTTAATCCTACCTCCAATATTTCATAATTACAATTTACATTCATCCAGTTTTTAGAATCTTATGAATTTATGAATGAAAGAAAAAGAAACAACACACACACACACATACTTTTTTTTTTTTTAATTTATGATGACCCCGATGAAGGCCACATTAATACATTGATCAGATACTACAGGTTTCCTATAGAGCCGGAGTTTAAACCTGTTTATGACTTTATTTTACTTCTCCATCCATCCACCTTGGAAGTGGGTTAAGTTATGACAGAAATCATGAAATGAGTGTATTGACTTTTAAACGTGTTTGCAGAGTTAAATGAGGACAAATAGCAAACTGTTTATTTCACTCTAGTTTACAGCCTGCAATAAATCATAGAAGCCATCAACTTTGGTGGCTGCTTCTCTTATGAACCGTCTCTGATTATCTGCTTCGTCTTCCTGAATGGCATCATAAACATGACTCTGTGAAGCGGAAAAAAAACTCCCGTTAGCACATTAGGATATGTGAACCTGATATAAATCACGTGTAAGTGTTTCTCACCATTCCAATATCGGACCGTTCTTTGGCTGCATAAAGAGAAAAACGAAAGCATCATCCGTTGACTTTCATTAAACATTATTATTCTGTTGGTATGGTTTGCATGAGTGATTCCTTTATAAAAATATAATACCTGTATTTGTTTTGTGCTTCCTCTTCATGTACAGATAGAGTCCTCCTACAGTTATCAGGAGGCCCAGAGGGAGGCCTAACCAGGCGAGTGTTTGCAGAGCTGAAAATATGAAAACACTGTAATTAGCTTCAGTTTACGCCGGAGAGATGTGCATGTAGTCGTAAGCGTGGCTTTTATTTAGGAGGAAAGGCAGTCATCTATACACACAGTTAACAGGACGCCACTTCTTTGACGCCGTTAGTGCACCTTCTCTGTACACAGAGCAGGCTATTTCATCTGAACTCTTTGGCCAAACTGGGAGAATGAAGTCCTTCATCACAGTGTTGTTCGCACTCGTCATCCCGCTCTGTCTGCCCTCTCGCTTCGCTCCAGACCAGGTCAAGTTGAAGTCTTCTTCACATTCTTCAGCACAGGTAAGCACACAAGTAAAAGTGACATTTTTATCTCCTGGCCCAGATTTTTCAGTCACTGTA
Organism: Xenentodon cancila; assembly: GCA_014839995.1. Classification (NCBI taxonomy): domain Eukaryota; kingdom Metazoa; phylum Chordata; class Actinopteri; order Beloniformes; family Belonidae; genus Xenentodon; species Xenentodon cancila. The sequence goes on along the minus strand of CM026211.1, from coordinate 16,213,074 downwards.
AAGACAAAATAAATAAAAATAAATAGTTAATGATCAAATGTGAACCATATCATGGCCTTTAAAAGAATAAGTAAATTAGTTTTTCGCTCTCACCATCAAGAGTGTGCAGCCTGATTCTGTTCAGCACTCTTTTCTGACCAGTGGACTCTGAACATTGGTAGTTTCCAGCATGAGAAGCACTCAGTTTCCTAATGACTAACGGTGAGTTTCTGTCCAGATCAAGTTCCTGTGTTTGGTCACTGGCAGGCGACTGTGCTTTGGTCACAGTCCATCGTATGCTGCCTCCAAAGCTGAGAGAGGAAGTGTTTTGTGCAAGTGAGTGACACTGACTCACCTGCTGCTGCAAACACTTCCTCTTGGCCATCTGAGAGAAATGAAACACTGGTCACACTTGGGAAATAGACCAGCCTCAGTTTTATTTTGTCGCGGCGCTTTAGTACCTCTTACAGTTGTTGTGTAAGCCGCGGTGGCTTTGACCTGGTTATTCTGAGTTAGGTGGCATCTCCACGTTCTGTGATGGTCTGTCAGTCTTTTGGTGATGATAAGTTTTGAGAAGCAAGTGGACGGACTTTCAATTTTAAATCTTTTTCCTTTTATAGGTGTATCATCCTCAGCAGACCACTTGATAAGGATCCCTGTGTCTTTATTACAGAGGGCAAGTCCTTTAAATGTGTTGAGGTAACACTGAAGCTCCATCGTGCCCTCTTGAGCTTCTGAATTCTCTGTAACTAGTAATATTTTTAAAAAAACAAAGAAAGAAAAAAAGAAATTACATTTTTATGAACTGTTCACCCTAAATATTGCATGTAGCACAATCCCACGTACGTTTAAGAATCCGAAGCGAAACACTTGAATTGAGGTTTCCACTTTCACAAGTGTACGTCCGTGCATCATCAAGTACTAGAGGAGTGATCTCCAGAGAGCAGTCCTTCAGCACCCGATGCCTGTCCGCTTCTGGATTTGTCACTCTCCCGAGCTTCACCTTCTCAGTAATCCCCCCAGCTTTATCGTTCATAATCCAGTTCACGGAGGAACAGGATGTAATGCTGGGTAAACCACACGGCAAAACAACTCCATCTCCTTCTATGGCAAACATCAGCAACTCATCTGTTCCGAATATATGTGTAAGCACAAAAAAACAACAACATTTAATTTAATATTCCACTTTATTCCAGTAAGTAAAACGTGTGTGCACCTTTCTGAAGCAAGGGTTTTCAGAGTAAATATCCACTCAGACAGAACCAGGAAAAGTAACTTGCTCAAATTGCTTTAATGTAATTGAGTCCGCCGACACTTTCCAAGATTAAAAGTTGCTGCTTGACATAATTCAAGTTACACTGAATACATTTCCCACAGGATTTCAGCAGGACTCAAGGTTTTTGTAAGAGTTTCTTACTTTTGGAAAGAACAGTTTTTAAAAATCACCAAAACTCACCACAGATTTAAACAAAATTAAAGCTATTACATTTTTTTTTTTTTTTACTGAAAAACAATATTAGATCATTTTTAGGAAACAATGTTTTTTATTTGTATTTACTCTACCCATGAAACATGAGAAATGAGAACGTTAAAGCATTAAGTGTTAAAACAGAACGGCAGATGTCGTTTCTCTGTCCGGGCTGCACCTCCAACCTCATCTATTTCTACCAACAGTTGATTTTTTCTGTTCTCTCCTTTTCTTTTGTGGTGTAATGGATTATCCTAAGGTAGCAAAGTAAGTACTCAGTTAGGACAAAAGAGAGCAAAAGGCAACAGATTTCTACTGCTGTTGTTTGTGTTGTGTATTTTCATAATTACCATTTAAAGGAAGTCTGGCTGCTGCGCCTGCAAATAAAACGAGACAGAGTCCAAATGATAACAGGGAGCTCATTCTTTTCTTCATAGATGTCTTCCAGCAGATTTTTCTCTCTTATTGCTAAATACTCTAATAGCAATCGTTTCCTGAAATATAAGGAAATGACATTTTGACACCCCGTCAGTGGAAACTCTGTACACTTGGACAACAAGTTAAGACCACTATAGAAGTGACCGTTTCATGTGTATAACCTGCTGTATGTCTGTGTGCATGTTACGTTTATTTTTCTTGATGTTTGTCTGTTTTAAACACAGCATTCAAATTCCATTTCATCACCAGCTAAAATTACAGAGCAGATGATAATCGATTCTTTTCCCACTTGTTTCATGTTTGTTACAAAGCGATGAGGAAAGAAAACATGTGAGGAATAGTTTGTATTTTACTTTTTCCGTCATTTTAGTCTGGTTTGTTTGTCTGTCATCTTAAGTAAAGACTGAAAATGCCAGAGGAGGAGAACGGTGAAGCTCGCGAGCCGTGTATGCAGTTCATGACTCTGAGGGTTATGTACCAGTCCTGCAGGTGTCTGGCTCTCCTGCTGCAGGGCGGAGGGGTGGCAGACGGGCCTAACAAGCCTGTTCAGGGTTTGGACACTGGATGGTAGTGTTGGCTTCAATTAAAAATACTGTTTTTGTAAAATCAGGCCTTAAGCAGATTAAGATATGAGTGACTTGGTAAAACCAAGCGCAGGCTGATTCAGAGTTGGAGCCGGTTGAAACTACACACAAACAGTGTTCCTTTGGTAAATATTGCTTTTTACATTTATGATGTGTTGTGAGTCCATTAAGCAACTGGTTCAATCAGGATATAGTCAAATAGAAGAAGGAGAAATGATTTAAAACAAAAAGCAACAACTTTCAATTAACATTAAAATGCCATATTCAGGCAACATTCAACCAACAGAGTTCAGGGGTTAGTTACACGTCTGGGTCGGGCTATAACTTTGTAGGCCTTGACTTTCAGCACCACGCTGGCGACCCCTCTCAGGTCAGGCAGAGAGCCTTCGCTCTCAGGTAGGATGAACTGGAAGTCTCTGAGCAAGTACCCAGTGAACAGAAAGAGCTCCATTTTGGCGACAGCCTCCCCCAGACAGAGCCGAGCCCCACCTCCGAAAGGCATCAGGGCACGGGTGGAGCCTCCTCCTCCTTCCAGAAAGCGCTCTGACAGAGAAGAAGAGTGGTGACTTTATTCTAAAAATGCTGCAGATGGACAAAGACGTAGAGCAGTACCTGGTTTGAAGCTGTATGGCTGAGACCACACTGAAGGATCGTGATGAGCTCCAAAAAGATTTGGGATGATGACTGTATTCTTAGGGATGAAATAACCTGCAATACTAAGAGCGGGAGTTATCATTTTACCATGGTATAGCTGAGCACACCTCCAGCATTGCTAATAAACAACAACCTTTATCATGCATCAGTGCATCACTAATATCACAGACTAACGTAGACAGTCATGTTTTATAGCCCAGCTGACCTGCTGTCTCTAAGAGCTCTGTGCGGCACCGCCAAAGGAGCGACTGGCCTGAGTCTGAGCACCTCACTGATCAGAGCACACAGGACAGGAAGTCTGTGTCTGTCGCTGTACGTGGGATAGCGTCCCTCCAGCACTGTGCACAACTCCTCAAACACCCTGGTTTGCACCTGAACGATCAAATACGAGAGCGGAGACACACCGAGATGCGATGAAACGTTTGGAAAATGTAATGATAATAATAATAATGATCATCTTAGAAATAGCATACCTCTGGTCTGTGTAACAAGAAGGCCACAGTCCAGTTCAGCCAGGCTGCCGTGGTCTCCGTCCCCCCAATGAGAAGGTCCACGGTCGCCATATGAACGTGGACATCCGTCAGGCCCTAGTCATTAGAAGATGTGCAATTTAGTTTTCAGTGCTTATATTTTATCTTACGTGAACACTGGTTTTTCGCTTAGAAACGCCTTGAAACCCATCTTTGCAGTGCATGTGCATACCGCATCATGTTCTGTGTTCTGGTGTTTGTGGAGGCCCTGGAGGAGGGATCCTGTAATGGCATCCTCATTTTTTTTGTCTTGCGACTGCGCAAACAGAAGCCGAAGACAGTCAACACAGATGGAATCATTATGTTAATTATTCTGGATTCTTACTGGTACCTGGAAGGTTTCTGTGTTTAAAGTTAAGGGACCTTATAATTGTTGAGGTGTTGTCTTATGATCTCATCTCTCCTGGCCACTTCTTTGAGGAGACGGGAAAACACAGGATTGGGAAATTTCTTTAAGAGAGAAAATGATAAAATATGTGAAATTCCCTTTGAATCGGTTGATACCATGTAACTGACACACGTGACGATGAATATTTACTGACTCTGAGCAGTGGGAAGGAGTCCAGGGCGGAAATCCAGCCAGAACCCCACAGAGCAACGATCTCATTCAGGCAGCTGTGCAGCTGCTGCAGCTGAGCTGAACTCTTATCATACTGGAGAAAGTGAAATAAACTCTGTCATAATTTTGCCTTTACTTTTATGAAATAGACGCTCCTATAAAAAGACAAAATAAACAGTGACTTTGCAGATCCCCAAAACAAACAGGCAGCCAGTTCCGGTCTGTTGATTGATGTCGGAGTTATAAAACATCTTCCAGAAGTTCCAAATACACTCCTGGAGAAAGAATGCTCACTTCTTTTCCAAAAGCCAACGTGGTGATGACGTTGCTGGCTGCCACGGTGAAATCTTCTGCAAGATCAACAGCACGGCCTTGATAGTCCATCAGAACCTAAGAGGTAAACAGGCCTTTCTTCATCAGGTTACGTGATGACTTTGGAAATACCCCAACATTTGGCTTGCTCCCTGAAACTGCTCCTTGTTTCCTCTAACCTTTCTCAGATGCGTTGCCTGTCTCTCGATCACACCGTGCAGAGATCGCTGGCAGCAACGCTGCAAGGCACCGTGGACGAGGCGACGATGCGCCCTCCACCTCTCGGTGTAGTCCCCCAGAGAGATGTTATGCCCTCCTCCAGATACAATATCACCTGATTCATGTAAAGAAACGCCATAAGCAGGTACAATAACTGCAACATCAGTACAGCAAAGAAAGCCAAAGATTTATTCACCTGTGTATGAAATAGGTCTTCCAGCAAAGTCAGACCATTTCCTCACCAGCGCTTCTTTTATCACTTCACTACTGTTTAACACCACTATGGCTGAGAAAAAAAAGAAACAAACAATAGATTTGCAAAGCTTGGCTTTAAAAACAGGTCTGTAAGAAGTACATTGTAGTTGATTTGCTTGGGGATGACAGCAGTTCACATAGTAAGAAGTGTATGATCTGTGTATGAATGATTACTTGTGTTTCCACATTTCAGGCGGTAAATATTTCCATAGCATTGTGCCAGACTGGTGAGGTGAATTGGAAGGTGGTCGTGCATCAGCTCCATCATATTGCCAACAAGGAAGCGGCCGGGGGGGCCTGGGAGGGAGAGAGATGAAGAACGACATAGAAACTGATACAGACCCTGCAGCAGTCCAGATCCGGCGCCTACACAGGGTTAGAAAAGGGAAGGTGAGTCAGAAGGGTAGAGCCAATATGTTGCAAGTGTCAAGAAAAGTGATATCGACTTGTTTTACCTTTCTCCTGCACACGAGTACCTCTTGAACCAAAAATCAGCACCAACAGCAGCAGTACAAGCAGGAATACAGCTCCTACACTGACGGTTGATAGTTCTATGTCCATTTTGTGGTCTCCAGTGTGTGTCGCTCTTCAGAAAGCAGGTCAGCGCTCTGTTTTTCTCTTTTATAGCCCCTCAGCTTCATATGTTGTTGGTGTTTTCACTAAAATCAAGGATGTCTAAATATTTTGGAGTCAACACATCTCACAATGAAGTGCTTGCAACACCCAGCACCATGAACCAGCGTGATAAACACAGGCCTGCTGAAGGGCATGATAACACATCACATTAGTCGTGTTGGTGTTTCTTTGTCTAAAACCTCCATCTAACCCATTGGTTTTAACGATAAAATAAAGAAATGACACTTGGGACCCACTTCAGCAACATTTATTCCAATGGATTAAGACAGTGCATATTTGATCACAGTAGTAGTGGGTTGGTATATCATGTTGGTGGTGCACAAGTAGGTGTTAGAGTCAGAACATCTGGTCAACATGAACTATTGAACAGCACACAAAAGTTACAAAGAAATGTGACTCCACTTCGTTGTTACATTTGCCATAAAAACAGCTCAGAAAAGAAAAGTTTTGCACATTGAATCAGATAGTTGCTATTACAGCAATCAAAACCACTACATGTAGTTTCAGTTGTAAGGACACATGCAGCAGCAAAAACATCAATTGTCTTCTGGATTTCCGGAGCTCTAATTATTTTCTGCCAGATGTAAGACTTTTTGGCTTCTGTGATGATGAATGATGCATCTTCAGCCGTGAGTTGCAGGGGAGAAGCTGGAGGGCCTGAACTTCATCTCAGTGAAGGGAATAGAAGAGTCTTTACCTTTCCAGTCTATCCAGACGACTCCCTGTGTCAGAGCGGAAATGTTGATTTAATAACATGTAGCCAATGTGCCGTATCAGAATAGGTAAAAGAGTTTAACAGTCATACCTGATTATCACTGTTGGTGCCATAGAGACCATTGAGGTTGGTCTTGTAGCAGTTCTTGTACCACCAGCCTCCCATGTAAGCCTTGGCACAGTGGATCCCCAGAGAAGCTGGGTCCTTGTCCCACGTGGAGAATGGACGGCCGTTATGGTACATCATTGAGTTGCCTGACAGAGGAAAATATTGATATTAGATTAACATTGTCAGGTATTTAGTGCGTGTGTTTAAAGATATTTTGTGGCTGAACAGGCAAAGATGAAGTGTCCGGATTCTTCTTCTTGCCATTGTCTTTACGATTGCTCACACCAGACACCACAACGTGAGGTACTTGATGTCAAAAATGGTTTTGTCATGAGTAAAAAAAAAACAAAAAAACATTTATATCACTATGTCTCCGCAGTTGTAAGTGTCCTTCTTGAGAATGCAATCATCAGTAACGAGTTTGCATTGCTGTACCTGTGGCTGAATTATGTTTGAATCGGGTTTTTATACAGTACCTGCCGTTCCTGTGTAGCCTGACACACCAAGAGCATAGTGCCTGTCCTCGGACGCGACCGAGAAGTTGCTGTAGTGGGCGTGAGCCGTGTCATTGCCGGATTGCATGTCCACTCTCAAACTCACAGCTCCGATGCTGGTCAGGTTGTGCAGGAGCTCATTTCCTGGCCACGGCAAAGACAGATGTTCGTTTAAGACAAACTGAGTGAAAACTGTATTGATTCAGACTGTTTTGAGAGAGGTTTCTGAGAGTACCAAGCCAGAATTCTTCACTCAGGTTTCCAAACCCAGCCCTGTATTCACTCCAGGTTTTGTAGAAATCAGTTTTTCCATTCATCCTTCTCTGAAACACCTACAAAACACAAAGGCTTCTTTACAAACCAGTTTCATCCGCGGCCTTGAACCGGGATAGACAACGCCAGTCTGTCCTACCGTCCAGCCGCCGCCATCAGTCTCCATGTCACAGTATACTCTCACTGCTCGTCCCTCTTTTCCTTCTGGGTAGATGTCCACTTCCCCTGAGTGCAGAGCTCCATTCAGCAGCTCCTGCGAGCACTCGCTAGGAAAAGGGAAACGCAGTTTTCCTGGAACATGAAGTCAAAATGTTAGTTAGAGCATAAATACAATTCTAATTGCAAGAGTTTAAACGGTAAAGCAAACAATACCTGTAATGAATTCTGAGGTGAAAACAGATGTGTAGTGGCCATTCTTCTCGCCTTGCACCACAACATTATAGCGTGACATGGGCAACAGTCTGGTCAGACTATACTCTGTGACAGTGGGCTCCAGGATCACCTCCTAACATACACACAGAAACACACATGGAGTTAGTATCTCATCGTTCTGTGCATATTGTTTGGCAAAGCTGAAGGATTACGGTGCACCTTTGTGTCCTCTCCTGCCACTCCATAGACCACTCTGTAGCTGTGGTAAACGACAGACGCTCTCCAGGAAATAAGTGCAGATCGAGCCCCAACATCCCTAGCTTTGACCACTGAGGAAGAGCGAAATTAGGTTCACTTTTCCATGTCAACAGTCCTGATTTTACTTCATCCACTCGTCTTCTTCTTACCATTCGCAGTGGTAAATGTGGTAGTGATGGCCATACTCTGCAGGCTGTCTTTCTGACTCAGCACTTTAACCGTGTACACGGTGCCTCTCTGCAGGCCTCTCAGCTGGTGCTCCACTGCGTTTCCTGACAACATCACTGTCACTGTCACATTGGGAGCTGTGGACAGCAAAATTACACTAACATTAGTCAGTAGCACTTTGTCACGAGTCACAAGTCATGTAGGCATGTGCACTCACTCTTGGAGGACTCGTAGCTGATGATGAAGCGGTCTACTTTCCCCAGACTGGGTGTCCACTGCAGCACAGCTCTGGTATCTGTCACATTTACAACTTGAAGATGTGATGGAGGGGCTGGCACTGCAGTCAGGAGAGAATCCACGGAAAGTTTTTATTTATTTATTTTTTTTCCTATTTGAAATTAAAATGGTAGCAGCGCATCCAGGTGAGCTTTTCTGAAAGTGTACCTGTGGTGATAACGGATGTGAGTTCATCACTCTGAGCTCTGCCATGAGTCGTAGCAACACTGATGATGTAGGAGGATCCAGCAGATAGCTCAGACAGAACAACTTGAGATTGCTTGGAGGTCACTTTCACAACGCGGCTGTCCCCTGACAGAGCGATCACACGCATCATTGTGAAATCGAAGATTTGCCATACTTGTTATTTTAGTAAGAACTGTGACCTTCAGTAAGAGGTTTTTGACAGACCTGATGCAATGTTGAAGTATGCCACTCTGAAGCCTGTAAATATGACCTTTGGTTTGGTCCAGGAAACAACAAGAGAAGACTCTGTTACGTTGCTGAAAACCATCTCCGAGGGTGGTTCAGGACCTTTAAAAAAAAAAAAAAAGCAATTTTACAATTCAGCTCACAAACATAATTGTTCCCCTAGTTGTCATTGTGAGAAATATGCATAACTGTGTTGCCACTGCAAATACCTGTGATTGCTGTTGTTCTGTGAATCTTTGATCTCCTGTCAACCGCAGTGCCGTACACATACAGGACATAACGGGTGTTTGCCCGGAGGTTGCTGAACTCCACGGAGCGTACGCTGCTGGGGACCACCACAGAGATCCTCTTGGCTTCGGCTTTGCCTCGTGATCCAGCAGCTGCACCGGAGGACGCAGTTGCGTTGGTGCTCTCACTGTAGACCTCAGTTGCGTTCCTACCTGAAGATGTCTTGTATCTTTCGAAGGTTTCCTCTTCAAACCCCTCGTGTTCGTGTTCATCTTGGTCGCCATCTGTCCGTGGCTCTCTTCTGATCACAGTGAAGTTCTTGAACATCCCTTTTGGGGCTGACCATGTGACAGTAAAGGTGTAAGACGAGACATTCACAACCTTCACCAACCCTAAACCCCCCATCCTCCTGGTGCTCGTCTCAGAACCATGGGTTGATGTTTTGTTTGGAAATATTTTCGTCTTGTCTGATGTTACTAAAATGGTTGCATTAGTAACATGTTCAATCTTCTGGACCGTTTTCCCTTTTCCAGTCTTGCCAGCATTCATTTTTTTAGTGTCAGATGATTGCTGATTTGTGTTGTCTTTTTTAATGATCTTTGTTTGTTTATGTCTAGATGATTGAGTGATGTTCTTCTCGGTTATTGTGGACTGGTCCAGGATCTCCTTTCCAATTTTAGTTTTATTTGCTCCTGTTGCTTTGGAGAGGATGGTCATACTTTTAGTTGTATTGTTAATTTTCTTCATACTCTGTGTTACGTTAGATTGAGGTTCGTCTTTCAGATGATCAGATTTCGGGTATGTTTTAATAGCAGTTCCATCTTTAACAAGCTTGGGGTCAGTTTTTTGGAGAACTGTTGTTTTTCCTTTGCGGGCCTCCTCTTCCTTTCTTTTGTCATGTTTCAAGAGCACTTGTCCAACAGTTGGGGGACTGGTTTTTGTGGGACCTGAAGAAACTTTACCAGTTTTTTTCTTTTCAGAGATTTCTTGTTTTCCTTGTGGTTTTGTCACTTCTGCTTTTGTTTTAGGGACCACTTTGGGTTTAGGGCCAGTCTCTTTGGTTTCAGTACCCTTCCTCTGTAGAAGTGTGTGTTCGACTTTAGTGATTTTCTGCTGCATGTTTTCCTTGTCTTTGTTCAACTCCAGTGTAACGGCCTCCACTGTTACTTTGGGCTTTCCCTGGGGAGCTTCTGTAATTTCAAAATACAGGTTTAGCGTCAGTTAAAAGCCAAATAACTGATAACTTTATGATAGCCATTGAACTCATAATTACTTTTGTTACACTCTACACCCTGCAAACACTTACTGCAGTCTGGACCCATGAATCCCTGCTGGCAGAGACATTTCCCTTTGTCACACTGTCCATTCCCACTACAGTCATTTGGACAAGTAGAAGAGCATGGACCTGGACAGCAACAAGAAAAACAAGAATTATTCACTCCAATTTGCATCAAAATGTGTAAAACCAAAATGCTATAGTGAATAAAACATACACTTCTCTTTAAGAAAGGACATCTCTTTTTCCAGTCGGGCCACACGTCCTTTCAGGGCGGTCATCTCAGCTTCACATCCCCCACTGCAGCCACCAGGCAGCAGACTAATCTTGTGTGTCATCACCAGAGGAGCACCAGGTTTCAGTTTTAGATCCTGTTCCTTCGTGTTGCTCGAGTCACAATCGTTGCTGATGACCACCTTGATTGGCTGTGATGACGTGGGCTTTTCTTTGCTGGTGGCGCTGGGAGTTTCAGTCAAAGAAGTGTGATTTGCAGGGGCTTTGACCTTATCCTTTTCTGCGCCAGACCCGCCAGTTGTGGCATCTTTTGCTGGTGTTGACAAAACAGTATGAACTTTCGTGCCGTCAGCCTTGTCTTTGGACTTCACATCACTGGCGGGCGCGGTGTTAGAAACAAGACCCTGATTGACAGAGGCTGCGGGGGGGTTTTTGGTGGTTTTAGTGCCGCTGGTGGGGCCTGACTTAATGGATGTTGACAGAGCGTTTTGAGCAGGCTTGTCTTTGGCAGTCTTCCCATCAGTGGTTGCCGATTTCACTGAAACTGTTTGATTAAAAGAGTGTTGGACTTTTTCTTTGGGGGTTTTAGGAGCATTAACTGAAGGGGGCTTTATGGATGTTGTCTGAACGTTTGGTGCTCCAGTGGGTGCTGCCTTGTCCTTAGCAGTCTTCACTTCATGAACTGAGGGCGACTTGGTTGTAGAAGTCTGGTTGTCTGAGACTACGTGCTTGCCTTTATTGGTGATGGTGCCACTGGCTACAGTAGACCTTGGTGGTGCAGATGGAGTGAACTGAATTACTGAAGGGTTAGGCCTGCTTTTGGTGGCTGCTGTAGCGTTGACTGCTTGAGGCTTTTGGTTGGAGGCTGGAGTGGGTAAAACTGTCTGGTTGACAGTGTTTGGCTTTAGGGTGGGGTGAATGGTCTGTTTGGAAAGGGCAGCAGTGGTTTTTGGTTTTGAAAGATTGAAAACTGCATGGGCTTTGGTCACCTCGCTTCCTGTGGCATCTCTCCTCTCATTGGTCGTGGTTTGAAAGGAGGGAAATGGGGTGAGAAGGAGGAGAAGTCCTAATGTAAACATCATTTTGATCCAGCAACGCTGACCAGAGATCGTGGGGCTTTTGGAAAATCAGTAAGTGTGTAAGTGAAAAATTATGAACTCCTTCCTCTATACTTCTGGGAGCAGTTAGGTAGGGACTTTGCCCAGTATGTCCTACGGATGAAAAAAAAAAAAAAACACAAACAAAAAATCGACATCAGTTGTGTGTTTAATGCAAAAAATCTTATGCCAAGTAATTTTAGAGCTGTTTTTTAATAGGCGTCAGAGTCCCAGGCAGAGTGCACATGCATCATTTCAGCACAGGCCAGCTTCGTGTTCACAGAGTTCCCATTCACAGTCCCCAGATAAAGTGGCTACTCAGAAGCCACTCTTTCATCACTCTCAGGTTTTGCGCCTTGCTGATGATTTGATGCTGACTTTTGCCAGAAATGACCCAAACCACAAAATGAACCCATTTGTACATTCATTTTGAAAATGCTTCAGTCTAATCATCCTTAGTTATTACAGCTTTTCTTATAAGCTGTAGATTCTCTATAGGTTCTGTGCTGTAATTTGGCTTTTTTTTTGGAAGAAAATTACATTTAGTAAAATGCTTTTTACAGTCCACTTATATTTCTGTCTATTTAGGACGGTTAACACAGCAACCCACTTTTTAAAATGTGCATGAAGTAACATGAAGCAAATATAAGTTAAAAACTCTAGAATTATTTAATTCACCAGCTTTCCAAAACAAAATGATATTAAACATTTCAGGAAGGAAGAAGGTGACTTGAAGCGGAAATCCAGAGAGTCAACTAGGAAGACTGCGTTGAAGTAACAGAGCGTCACTGTGCAGGGCTGCAGGACACTGGACGTCTTTGAAGATACAGAAGGGCTGCATAACCGGCTGAACCAACGGCTTCAATTTAAACAACTTTAAAAAAAATTAAACAATAGTTTGGAGCCTTGATGTCAAATCTGTCATGTCAAACTAATAATACAATTGCTACAGATGTTATAAGTAGCTGCTACACAAATCTTAGATGCTGCGACGGAGGTCAGGATACTAACTTCCAGGCAGCAAGACTGACTTTACTTACTGCTTCTCTTATACAATGAAAAACGATTTAAAACTAAGGACAAAGGGAAGTACGCTATTATAAAGTATGCATTATAGTACATATGCGCTAAAAGGTAAACTTACTGTGATGACTATTTACAAATCATTTTTGTCTCCTGCAGCTAAAACAACCACTTTAACTCATTTACAACCCTGAGAAAATGCTCTTACTCCCTATTAAAGAAAAACTCATTTATGAAGACGACAAAATACGAATATCAGAGTTACATGAAAAAGGGACCTACCAGAGTTCTCAATAAGTTCTTGACTTTACTGCTGTCTTTATGTTTGCCCCTCCATCTGATCAGAAAAAGCTCACATAAACTTGCCGTTGACCTGTGAAGAAGGAGGTGAGTGAAAGGACCGCCACTAGACAGAAGGAGGGTGATAAAGTCTGCTCCTACTTAAGGACACCCCCTTACATTCACACCCCCACACGCTTATACCACACCTAGTGGTCCCACTCTCCCAACCACCATGAAAAATATTTGCATTGGACTTAAAGAAAGAGTGGCATTTTCAAACACACTTACATATCAGATTTGGCCGATTACTTTTTTGGGTTCTTTAAGATGAAGTATACACTTTTTTATGTGTGTTTGTGTTTAAAATACTTCAATTTTCAGATACATGTAAAAGCAATAAATAGGGTATTAGATTGCTTTGGTTGGCAAGTGTTTACATTTTAGAGCAAAGAAAGGAAACAAAAAAAATCAAGCAACAAAGCATTCAAATGTATAAAAATTGATCATACTCCTATGAACCATAAAATGACTTTGTTTTTCCTCCTCAGTGGCTTCCACACTGTTTGAAGTTCAGGTAAAAGCATGTTGAAAGCTCCTTCTGGATGGTTTCCCATCTTAAGCTTTACTTGTACTAAGCTTGGATGCCATCAACACACAATCTCTGAATAAATAAAGTCCAGATCTGAGAATCATGACTCAGCTGCAATACATAGCGCAGCACTGTAAATATCCAACACTGACTCTGCGGGACAGGACTCTCTCGCTATATGAATTGACTGTTTTGTTGAAGCTGCTAAGATGTACCTACGTGGGAGTTATGCAAGTAACCAAATATCCACTAGAATTAAGGAATGCTCTGTGCAGGCAGTGCAACTGTGACCGAATGGCCACCCACCATTTCACTTTTTGTTAACCACATGAAGACAGGTATACACTATAAAGGGTTCAGAGCAAACAAGGCATAGGCAACATGCCCCTAAATTTACAGGAGAGCAGGAACAAGAACTGAGACCATTATAGACTTTAGATCAGAAAAACACTGCAAATATACGAAACTGCTTAGCAGAACAATTATGAAACCATGAAAATACTCATAACACCAAAGAAACCGTATCTGTTACAATTAAATCTACAGTCAAGTGTCTTTCATTTCTGAGGTTTTACTTACCAAAACATAAATAAATAATCACGTGACTATGACTACAGACAGTATAAAGGGACCCGAATGCTTTTAAAGCCTCTTCTTGGTCTTACAGCGTAACAAACACTGCCTAGACCCGACTGGCTTAGCTTATTCTAACCTATAATCCTGTCTAATTTTACTGTACATTTATGCTGATCAAATCCGTCCAAACATCCTTATTTCAGGCGGCACTACAGGAATGACATCTGAACTGAGTGCTGCTGCACAGCAAAATCTGTGTTAAATTAACACTGGGAATGTAAATTCAATACTAGAAAGGTGTGTGTACGTGTCCACTCAGTAATAACACTCAACCACAGTTATACCAACACTGCATGGTGTATGTGCAACAAAAAGGTAGTTGAGTTATATATTTTCAATCAAATATTTGTGTAAAACGTGGTATTAAATGAAACAAAACTTAAAATCGCTTCTGCAGAAGTTGGAGGGCTTCCCCAAAAATTAGGGTTGTGGTCAGTTTGGAAAGCATGTCACATGCAAAATATACACTAAAACATGATGGAAGTGTTACTTTTAATCTAAATATTGTTAAATGAACACTGATTACAACCAATACTAACAAATGAACCCTGGTAGATTTTTTTGTGTGGAGTTGAGGAACAGCGGAGCTCTGCTGGGTTAGAAGTCCTTTTTGGAAAGATCCTGAAACGATCCAAGTCAAATGTGGTTAGACCTGACGACCCAGCTGCTACACGAGGTAAATAAACTATCAACGGTCCTTCCAGCATTTTCTGGTTGACAGGCTTCAACCGGGGCAAAGAAAGAGTTTCAAACTTTTTCAGACCCTTCTAGGCCGACCCAAAATCCACTGCAGTGGTCGCCTACTACAATTAACAGCACAAGACATTCTATCACAAAAACAAGAATGATCATGCTTATTTACATCTCAAAAGAGAAGACAGTGCTAAGTAGCTACAACGATGCAAGCGACCCTTGAACCATAGCCGTTCATCAATTAAACGACCACAATGCTGAGCATGAATACATCTGTGGGTTTTAATCATTTTACCTGATGAGGTAAATACAAATTTGTCCTCACCCAACCTTTTTGGCTCTCTCATCTTAACAATGTTGCTTTAGTTCGTTGAAATTTGCAGACATTAATTTATGCACAGCTGTCTAAAGATCCAACCAATGCATTTGAATCACCTTTGGGCCATCTCTGCACATCGGTGCTGGCCCAGCGTCCCGTTGCATTTAACCTGCTCCTTCACAAACTCATGGCTGTCAATACAAGTGGGACCACTTACACTTTTGAATGGTTTGACAGTTGCATTTCTATGCAAGTTGTGTACTAAAACGTATGCATCCACATAAATGCTCTGAAACAGTCAGTTGTACATTTATTCTTAATTTCAGTATCTCCAATTGAGCTTTTTCCTCTCTTGAAATGTTAGAATATCTTTGTTGATAAAAGTCTGTAATGATAAGAGCTTCATGTTAAGGTGGAAAAAAAACCCGTTGGGTTTTAGAGTGGGTGGCCCCAGTCCATCTGGTAGCCCTCTTCATGAACAGCTCCACCTTCACTTGAGTCCTTCATGCACCGTAGACCACCCTCACGTTGCTGACCCTGCCCTAACCTTTGGAAAAATGGCTGAAGACATACCTTCAGCAGCTACGGCTACTGCACACCTGAGAAAACACACCTGTTCACACAAATACATTGCCCCGGAAGCTCCCAGATGCTGCTTGAGGACATTTTGTATGCCAGGACAAGTCCGCAGTAGCCAAAGACTATGTGTATTTTATTACGTTTGCAATTAACATATATTCAATAAATTAACCAGACAGACGTAATTTTAACCCTGAAACGTGTTAAGCATCCCTAGTGACGAAGCTCCAGTCACGTCCGTCAGTATGACTACTCGTTATTTAATAAAACTCTGACCAGAGGACACAAGTCTACTCTTCTTACTCATGAAAAGCCTTAGTCTGAGGAGGCTACGGTAAACGCTCCCCCACTCATATGTGCTGTTGGTTACTGAGAGCACACCAAAGAAATCCTGAGATCTGCATATTTATTTAGCCCTTATTTATTCAAATTTAATGAAATGTCTAATGGTGAGGCTGAAACAGAGCAGGCTTTGAGCGGGCTGTGATTGAAGTGCTGGTCAGTCCCCCCGTGTTGCTTACATTGGACCCGGCCTCAGAGATTAGAATAATATAAGCACATAGGCCTGTGCCTGTTCCTGGCTTCCTCACCCTCCCTCTCACCCTCCTCCTCTTCTCCCAGTGCCTCGGTTTGAATTATGTAATTACACCAAGGGCCTTCTGTATCATGTCTTCTATTTGACCACATTTGCAAGGAGACATATTATTTCTCATACAGAATTTTGGTCCTTGTGAGGAGATCCATCTCAGGTACCCAGAACCACTACCTCTTGCATTGTCCTCATCTTTTAATCGAGTTGGGGAAGGGAGTGGGCTTCAACAACGGTTGAGTACAGAGATTCTTTGGTGCCCAAGTAAATAAACATAGTTGACAGAAAAGCTAAATCAAACCAAACTGAATCACACCACTTGGAAAGGCATGTATAAGCAAATGTACACTTTTGGATGTACTCTTCTTCTGTGGCTGTGTTGAGTTTCAGTAACCATAAATACACAAATAGGCCAACTAAACAGCATTATGCAGTGTTCATTTTAATTTTAACATTTGTGAGTGTGTTGAACATAAAGCAACAGACAGAAGCATTTATGCGTCCTTATTACAACTTAAATTGATGAACTTGCGACTCACTCTTACATTCGTCTGATTAATGATGCTGATTATTTATGGAGGATTACAACTGTATATTGCACTCAAATACAAACGTTAACCATTTCAAACGGCTATAGACGGCCACCTACATTTTTTTCTGACTTCATGTCTGGGTGTCAACGAACATTAACACAAGCAGGATTGTGAGGTTGTTTCATATTTTGCAGCCGTTATACTTGTAATCAGTTACAAATGAATTAAATTGTCCACAAGCAGCTCTATTGGAAGATCTTTGACACTCTTCATCAGTAGGCTTTTTTTCAATCCAGGTGTTTGACTCCAACAGATACTGCATCCTAGAAAAAGAAAGAAAGAGGAGACTTTAACTAGGAAAGTTTGACTAACTGGAAAAGCCGATCAAGCCCTTAACATGATTAATTGTGCTTACTCTCCACTGGAGTCGGTGGTCAAGCCATCTTTTCCCATGATTAAATACTGTTTCCCCACTTCCAGCTGCCCTTTACAGTGAAGTCTCTTGGCAAACACGCGAACAGAGTTCTCACCAACACGTATATCTCCATCTTGGAAACAGAAGATAGTCATCATATTTATGACAAGTATTCAGAGAATTAACGTAATAGGACACAAGCCGTTATTTTTCAAAGCTGCACCATCCAATAAAACGTGTAGACAGTTTACTTACGAATTTTGAGAACCTCCGTTACAATACTTTTGTACAGCTCAAAATTGCTCTTCACAGAAATACTGTTGATTACAACAATGTATGCTGAAATACAAGAAGAATCAGAAATGAGTAACAAGTATGTACTCAGGTGAAGTTACTATGACATGCTTCCAGTATAATGACTTGTGCAGATTACTGACCATAATCCACCATCGGGTCGAAGCAAGAATGTTCTTCACGGTCGGTCTTCATGATTTTTTTACCCTTGCTCCCTTTAAAGGTATCCTTTAGTTCATGGCAGGGTCCTAAATGTAGATAAAACAAAATAATTTCAGCTCTATTTCCTTAAATCTGACAACTTTTCTCAACCCCTTAAAATAAAAGTCACATTCTATTTTTTAACATCCGTCCATCTGTTCGTCCGTCCCCTTAACTTCCTCAGACACCAGATATCTCACTTGGTTGAGCCGATGCCACATATATGGAGGTTATGCAGCTGGACCACTCTTTGTTGCAGTCTTCCCTCTTTCATATCTCTTTCCCCTCTGTTTACCCAAATTTCCGGTCATACCACTTTTATCAGAGGCCAGTAACACAACAAAAACGTCTTATCCAAGAAAAAGAAGAGACCCACACCTCCCTCTCTCTGGCCAACTCCTCTAGTCAAGAGATGTCAATCTCTCCAGCAGGTCCTGGGACTGGTGTGGACCTCCACCTAGTTTGTCATACTATATGTGATGGGTAGCCGGAGGAAACTGTATGATTCCTGGACCCTCCAAAAATGCATATGTTTAGTTTTGTGTACTCAAGAAGTTATTACTGGCTAATATTTTCATACATTATATCACGTGATCTGTGATACACATCTTCTGATCATTTCCAGCACAAAGTTGGCCTAAAAGAATACATTTAGCATTAAAATTGCTGAGGTTTCTAAGATAAAACTGGAAATCAGGTGGTGTTAAAGTGGCTAAATGATCTGCAGGTAAGGGCTTACTTTCTGCACACTGACAAACGTCCTCTGAACACAGTTTGGAGATCATTTTGCTTCTTTTCGGTGCAGAGTAGAATATTGTGCACCTTCGTGCTGCAAAGAAAAATCAAATAATCAACGAGTTTATCTCAAATTGAACAGATGTTGTTCAGAGATATGGTCAGAAAGCAGTAAAGTGACGGCTTACTTGGTTCATAATAATCATAGAACACAGCTGGAGCAGGCTGTAGAAGGCCAACCGGCACGAATTGTTTAGCACGAAAACTTAAACATTCCTCATTTCCAAAGAGCTTGAGAGGGAAAAAATATCATTTAGTATTGAACACATACAGTTTTCATTTGTACCTTGATTCCAACCTCACCTCATTGAAGTAGATTATCACCCTTTCGAAGTTGGCCTCATAATGGGTGATGTACTGTTCAGGTGGCTCCTTTAGCTGAAAAGATAATAAACACATCAATATACTAGTTTTATATAAGTGTATCTAAAGATACTTGTTTGTTTCACAGTCCTTCAGTTTAACTTCTCAGAAATTATTTTTTAAGGGATTTTATGTTATATAAAAATAAGGAAACTCTAGATGAGCAAAGATTATATTAATTTAATTAAGAAAACTAATTTGTTTGCACATTTGTTTCCTGCAAACGTATGTGAGCGTACATGGTAAGTAATTAGAAGAAATCACATGTTAGTTCAGGCTAGGTCGGTAGGTCAGAAGGTCAGGCTTTGTCAGTTTGTGGCCAAAAGAAAGAAAAGTGGAAGAAAAAAATTCTGAAATATAGTGACAATGTAAAGTACAATGTATGAGATTTGGAAGTAAATTTACTTGACTCAGTTTACGTCCAGGTGTCACGTGGTAAAACAAGAGTGCAGAGCACCAAAAATATACACACTATATTCAATTTTCACAATAAATTCTTTTCCAACAGTCAAATACCTATATCAAAATATTCCTTGCAGTGAGATATGATCTGACCCTTTTTTTCTGCAGTCTGTTCAACTTGGAGGACTCCATATTCATCTAATTTTAGGCATCTATCACTTTTTAAATAAATAAATAAATTAATTAATTAAACATATACATGCAACTAAAAATGTGCGTCACACGCTTTTAGAAAACGATGAAAATGATGATGATTATAATTAAGATAGTATAAGGAGAACAACAAACCATTTCCAGGTCTGCAATTTCAGCCACAAATCCGCTGAGCAACGTGACATCAGCAATCGCCATCCCTGTGAGTTGGCCATTTGGTTTGCGACTGTGTAGGAAAAAAAAAAAAAAAAAAAGTAGGGAAAACATACATGAGAAACGTTGGCCTTTTGTTTCATTTTATTTTATATTTTGCTGAGCCCAGTGCTATAAATACAGTGAGCAAACCCCACATGCCCCTCATTCGACTAACCTGACACAGACGTTATAAGTAACTTCTGAACCTGGATTATTTTCAACATCCCTCTTTTCACGCGTGTGAGCGTCAGACTGCTCATTCACTGATCGTGATACTCCTGCCACATCTCCGTCGGTATCATAGTCATAGTAGTAGTCGTAGTTTTTTGTGACCTTATCTGAAAAAAAACCCAGAAATATCTATAAACCTGCAGATTTTATTTGTGGTTGTGATTTGTTAGAAAAAGTTAGAAAAAGCTTACCAGTATACTCCACTTTTCCCTCCACTGTGACCTTGATAGAAAGTTGGTCACAGTCATCCTTAGGCTCCAGCAAATAGTAAGCCTTGACAGTCTGCCAGAGAGGAAATGTAAATTACAGATGCCATTTATGAGATAATAAATTCAGAGATGAATCAAACTCACTTTCATCTTGACGTCTCCTTCTCCTGTCAGATCCACCCTAATATTCTTCCCTGCAAATTTCTGTGAAAACAGTCACAAAAGAAAACAATATAATCTGGGATGAGATCTAAAAATATATTAGATGTATGTATGTGTATAGCAGGACTCATCCATATTACCCTCAGGCTGGTCTCCACTTTTTCCTTCTTATTTTCCAGTGTCAGCCGGACAATTTCATTCCTTCCCTGGACTGTGAACTCGGCTATCATATTTGTATCAGGGCTGGGGGGCCTCTTTAGCTCGTACTCTGACAAGGCTTCCAATGCCACGATGGTATCCTGGGTAGAGATAATAGAAGAAAAATAGTTCAAATGAATAAATAAATATGTTGATGCTGGTTATTGTAGACACAGAATGATCCATAAATGCTGGGGAATTACAGGTTTTATGCAAAGAAAGAGATTTCCTGGGGTTTAAGCTGCCATTGTATTTACCTGTGTTGATTTGAAGCCACCAAAGAAATTTTCTTGGCTGTTTAACCAGCAGGCTATTTTCTCTGCCCACTCTAAGTCCTCTACTTCCACCGCGGCTAAGAGTGCGTAGGCCGTCGTCTCTATTGCGACAGCATGCCCCACGTTGGAAGCATGTGTCCACATGTAGCAGCCATTCTTCTCTGATAAGTTAAAAAAAATAAAATAAAACAATAAGTAAAGCACATCTTAAACTCATCTTATGTACATAACATTATATTCCACTCATATTTGGCACGTTCATTTGTTTGGACATGCCTATTGTCACCATTGACTGAAGTTTCCTCCATCCAGATGTTTCACGCGGCAAACAAGTTGAGAGGCAATAGGCCGTGATGGCCACGGCGTAGGTATTGCTGAGCTGTGACAGCTGTGACTGGAGATAGTTCGTTGCTGCTAAAATGGTGGCTTCCTTTTAGAAATCAGAATCAAGACATTTTATCAAATATTTGCAGTTCATTTTTCTTCCATACAATGAACTGGCAAAGCTCCATCAAAGTATAAATATGCTAGTTAGAAAGCTCACATCCTCGCACTGGCAGTATCAAAGTACAGCTGAATAGGTTTGCACGTCATAAACCAAACTGGAATAAGTTATTTTTGCTATGACAGTGGTGGTAGACAACATATGAATCATCTGCAGGGCAGAAGATCACGTTCATCACTATAAATGCCTTTACTATTACATTCAGTCATCTGTTGAGATACACAACGGTCACACAGCTAGTATTTTTTCAGATAATCTCACCGCTTGAGTTCGACTTTCAGGTGTCAGGAAGAGAAGGGACCGGTTCAGTGCAAGAGTAATGAAAGCAGTCATGGCTGCATCTTGTTCTTTCCTGTTCTACAGTAAACACACACAGAGACTGCAGTCAAATCATAGCCAAATTCTTCCATGACCAAATTCTGTTTACTGTGAAGGTTCTTACAAATGGACATGAATTCATATAGAAATAAAGGTTACCAGGCCTCTGTTTAACACTGGATGTGGATCACTGAATGACCCATCCATCTTCTGTTTAGAGAGCAGGTAGCTGACAGGATGCCTTATCTCGGATATGTCTACAGTCCTGTCGCTCCGACCAAGTTGTCCGAAATTTGCACTCTCGCGCTCTGCCACCAGTGACAGAACTTTAACCACAAGGGCAGTCACCCTGAGGAAGACAGAAAAAAAAGTGGGATGAATAATTGGAAATGTTTGATTTATTGTGTTGCTTGACTGAAATGATTATGCAAAATATTCAGTTTCATACATGAAAATAAATGAGGTAATGAAAAACAAATACTCACCAATTGCTGTATGGCACTGAACTCCATGATCCATAAGCACCACTAGAGTCATCCTTGAATTTTCTTGCTCTCATGTGCATTAGACCTACAGAGGTGTAAACTGTGATTAAACCACGTGTCTAGATCTTCTCAAGCTTAAAGACCAGCAGTAAAATCTCTTCTTTTTATTTTCTGTATATTTGATGATCTTGTCAATGTAAATGAGAAGGTCAAACTGTATATTAACCTATTACAAAGGTTATTCCTTAAATATTTGTGTCTTTGACAAAGATGTTTATTTATTCATTAGTTCATTAGTGTTAATATATGTTTAAGTTAACTATATACCTATTTTATCCAATCTCCCTTTTATTTCTAAAGTTCTTGAAAAAAAATGTTACAAATTGACTAAGCAACCATAGAAATAATTAGTTTTGTCCTGATTCAGATCACATCATAGTTTGATGTTAATGAAAGTCACCATGGATCTCCTCATGGCTGCAAACACTGGACTTGTGCCTTTACTCGTTCTACTATATCTTATCGCATTTGACATGCTTCAGCTCAGCATTCTCCTACAGAGGCTTGAACATTGATCCATCCGTTCATTATCTACAACCACTCATTCCAATATAAGAAGTCACTTGTGTCTGCTGGAACATATCCCAGCTCTCTTCAGGCAAAAGCCATGAGTATACCCTGAAAGGTTTGCCAGTCTATCTTAGGGCAACATACAAACAACATCACATGCTCAGATTCTCTCCTATGGGTTATTTAAAATGACCAATTTGCCTAATACGCATGTTCTTGGGATGAAGGGGTATGCGGGAAGAAGCCAAATGCCTGGAGAGGCATGGCCTCATCCAAACAGGAGAGAACATGCAAACGTCATAACCAGTTCATATGTATGCAAAATTGTATACATACTTACTCATACACCAGTTGGCCATTACGTTTTATTCTATACTGTACATATTTTCTATTTTATACTGTATATGCTTTTGTGTACTGTTACTAGGCAGCATGGCACAAAGTTTCATTGCTATGTAGATGATACTCAGCTATGCATTAAGTAAACTTACTGGATTACAAATATGTCTTAACGATACACAGACCTGGATGACTGCTAATTTCCTGTTGTCAAACTCAGACAACACTGAGGTTGTTGCCTTTAAAATGAAACACTTCATGGATAGATGGGCTATTCATTTAATATCTCTTGATAACATTAATTTGCCATCTACTATGATAGACCACATCACTGCAAGTAGCAAAACTTAGATTATTAAGAAACTGAAGAGATTAAGAGAGAACTTCTTTGGAGTAAAAAAACCACAATGGCTGGAGTGGCAGAGGAAGACTGAGCTGGTCATATTTCTTATTTATGCTACACGATTTGGGGGAAGCCACAATGAAAATCACATTGCTAGTCAGGGTTGCATGGATCTGGCACCCGCTCCATCTCGTGCAGCCAGTGCTGCATCGGCCAGCTCTTCCAGTGTTGGTGAACCCATGTTGTTGATGTCAAGTGGTACTATTACGCAGTACTACTTGATAGTGCCTCCTGACTCCTCTTCTTTTTCCTCAACTTAGCTTCAGACACTGGGCAGGTAATAACACCTCTTGCATTTACACTGCCCAGTGCGTGTTAAACACATGTTCTTTGTTCATGGAAAGTAACGGGGTCTAAACTAAAAACAACATCAGAATGGTGGGGAACCAGTTGATGCTACTGAGGGTAGAGGGTATGGGCAGTTCGGGAAAGCTTAGGACTCGACCCAAGCTAGAACACCTTGAGCAGTTGCAGGAAAAGCTGCAAGTCTAATGATACAAACGTGTCAGGCCCACACTAACAGTGCTGATTCACTTTCTGCAGGAAATGCAGAAACCTATTCTTTTTGTCTCCACAGCGACTGCTGACACAGAGCATTTCCTCCGTTCATTAACAAGCAAATTGCAGGTGTGGAGAAAAACTAACCTAAGTCAGATTAATATAGCGGTTAAAAATATATATAGAGAGGTATTTTAGATATTTTTCCACAACAGAAATGCCTTACAAAATGAAACAGAATGACCAAAAAACATTTGAAAAATATGCTGTATATGTGTTGTTTTATTTGGTATTGGAAGAAAAGTCTAAAAAAACAAGTCAATTAGAGTAGCGAGACATTGTCAAATTAATATATTTTAGCCCTTTATGCCCTTTTAACCCTAATTATGTAATTGTGATTCATAACCCTAACTAAGTAGCGTTGTTATCTTATGTGGGCCAGGTTTCCTCGGACAGCAGAGGACTGGCTGAAGAAATTAACTGCGGCATTAGTGTTTACCTGTAAAGGGTGGTTAATAACATAGTGCTAAAGATGAGATGTGATCCTACCTTTCTCAATTTTATCAAGAGTGTCATCTCTGGCATTTGCAGGCAATTCAAACCACTGCTCACTCGAGTCAAGGTAGCGAAGGACTAAAGCCATAGGGGCCAGACGGTAGACCAGTGTCTGTTCCAAACAGCCTGTAGGAAGCACGATCATCTTGGAGAGCGTCTCAGGTGAAAGAAGCATCCTCACATTTGAACTACCAAATCCTACCCCTGTAGATGGGAACAATGACAGAGTAAGAGACCTGTCCATTGCAAAGAAGTGAATGCGCCTGTCTGACAGCACCCACCTTCAGCTGAAACAAACATATTGGAGCTGGAGTCAGGGACCGTGTTGTCTGGTAAAGTTCCATCGAGAGAGAAATTTCTTGTACTTCTCCCTATCATGACAGACAGATATACTCAGAATTAAAATACAAACAAACAAACTATGATACTCGAGCAAGCGCCACTGAGAAATATTGAAATCACTCACCATCAAAATTAATCAGATGGGTTTCTTCCACTCTTTGTTCTATTCCTTCTGTCTGTTACACATGAGGTAATGTTTACATTGCTACACAATTATGTCTTTTTCCCTTGTTTGTTTTGCATCCTAGATTGATATAAAATTGTCATTTTAAGGAGAGATAACATGTCATTGACACTCACCTGCACTTTCAAGCTTTTTTCTATTGCATCTATTCCCCACTCATTCTCAGTGTCAAAGACACGTATTTTGATGGGTATTGAGCCCGTTACCATGGGCACAGCAGTGAACAAGACAAATTGTGAGGACTGCGGCGCCACATCAATTTTAACGTAAGAAGCGGGGGTGGCCGAAACGGGTGAACAAAGCCCTTCCGTTTGTTCCATGTGCACTGCCACCTGTAGACATAACAGTCAAGAAGTACATGTAAAACAGAGATAAACTACTTTTTTTTTTTTTTTTTAATTTTGCAGGATGTACTAATTGTTTT